>JABKKP010000100.1:0-20000 GCA_013624355.1 Fusarium caatingaense | reverse complement strand
TCGGTGGTGGTGGCAGCGGCATCAGTCTCGGTAGTAGCAGCGCCGACAGTCTCGGTGCTGGAGGCGATCTCAACGCTGGTGGTGGCCTCGAGCTTACATTCGCAAGCCTCGTTCATGGCCTCGCGGTCACCCAGGCACTCGACAGGAATTGCTTCGGCACCGCAGCTCTTGTAAGCCCCGGCGTTGCAAAGGCCGGCAGCCTGAACAGCCATGTAGCAAGCGTCCTGGGGATCGCACTCGCAAGCCTCGTTGTCGAGAATAGGAGCGGGAAGAGAGGCAGAAGCCAGGCCAAAGGCCATGGCCATGTAAACAGCGGTCTTCATGATGGAAAAAGATGTGCAAATTCTGTAATGAACGAATGGACTGCGGTGAACTCAAAGAGTTACTTATTATCCGCTAAGACTGGTTGAAGTGAGTGACAAGAAGTAAGTGGGAAGAAGACATGGAGGTCGGAAGCGGCAGTTTATATGCAAGAAAAGCCTCTGTGCTTCCTCGTCCATCCCCTCCCCTGGTTGCTCCCCCGAGATCACTCGCGTGGGCTGTTGGGCGTGTGGGCGTTCATCCCGGACATTTGCTGCGAAGAGAGCCCATTCTCGATTTGATAGTGTGTGCCTGAGCTCGCGTTAGTTTGGGGCGCTATTGATGGAGCAGGGCTACTGGACCAGTAGCACCCATGTGAGAGATGAGCAGACTTGGGCAGATGGATCTAAGCCTGAACGGAAGAGTGGTAGAGTGCCGCATGGCCGGGTTGGCCGCTCTTTGCAAGTGAATCCATAGTGTTGGAAAAGCAAAAGGATGGATGAAAGAAGCCCGTGGGTCCAGACGATGAAAGTCGTTAGCCACTTGGGTAATGGCGCGCTGAGCGAGATCCACTTGATAGCGCCGGGGTGGCCCCTGACCCCTGACTAAATCGTGGCTTATCTAACCGCCTTTGGCTGCGCTAGCGAGGTCGCTAAGAAGCGCTCGCCGAAGCTGCGGTGGAGCGATAACTGGGATTAAACACATTCAACAGAGTATCTCGTCTACAGAAGTTGTTTGTAGACCTCTATTGACATGCCAGTATGAATCGTTGTACAGTAGTTTCTTTTCAGCTGCCGCACCATTGATGCCGGTCTCGCAAACTACTGATGGTATATCCACATTCAGCTGCGTCTTCTAATCGATAACTCAGATGCGAATAACCTTCGTCCCCACGAATCTATCGTTCCATGATACGCGATAGTTTCTCTCGTCGATAGGGGCAGTGAACGTTCATTTCCTGGAGAAGCTGGCTGTGCAATTTCCTTTGTCGATAGTAGTCTCATAGCTTAATATTGTCTCTTTGTTGGTCTCTTCCATCGCAGTTCATAGCGTTTTGTTCAATTCTATTTCGGGTCCATCTTCAACGGCGGCTACGAACGGACAGTGGGAAATTAAGCAACTCAGAGCAACACTGCTAGTGAACGATGGGGAGAATATGTTTACCCTATGTAGCAATAATCGTCTGGGAACCACAAGTTGAAGGTTCTGACATGTCGACGGGTCGTTGATCGTCATGATTATCATCGAGAATAAAGACGATCACTGCATTAGAAGTTCTTCGATCACGATGGTAGCTTGAGAGCCGTTGGAATCTGTAGCTAAGATCCGAAGGAGCCGTTTTAGTGTGAAGCTCTGCCTTGATTTGTTTGTAGAAACCGCTCAAGTCTGTTTGCCTCTCCACCGATATACTCTTGACTGACGTATTGTATATTTAGAAGATCCCTTTGATGTTTGTTGTAGGGTATTTTAGAGAATGCTATTATTCTGAGTGCTTGGGTAATCTTGTAGCCAGTGCAGCTTATGATGTTCACAACCTGTATCCATTACTGTTTATAGCATTGCACAAGCCTCATCGTATGTTTTGGGATGAATCTGTGTCCAAAAACATCCACTGCGTTACCAAATGGGTCTACCAATAGCAACTCCAAGATCAACAATGAGAGTTCGGGTACCTGACAGCTTGCAGCTACTAGCGTTGTCGGTTTCCAGAGCACAAAACAAGGGAGAAAAAGCCATCTCACACCAAAAAGTGCAGCGCGTCATTGACATGCGTACAGAGGCTTGCATTAATCCAAGGGGGAGATTAAAGAAAGGACGAACTCAACCGCCACCGAAAAAACGGGCATCCAAAGGACTCTTTCTTACCCTGAAAGAATGGGAAGCGCTACTCCCCTAATTTGCATCATTCGCGCTGTGGCGTCTTCTAGAGCCCAATTGGCTTTGTTGGTCTTAACGCTCTGCCCACTTGGCACCAAGCCATCCGCCTCCACATGCATCTGCCACATGATGAAGCAATCGTCTTTTATGTATATGCACAATTGAAGGGGTAAAAAGGAGTTGGATGTGAAGACGTTTTCTGGAAGCTGGCGCAATGGATGGCTTGAGTGGCATTTGACGCCTCTCAACCTGCCATGCGACTCTACGATGACAAGGGAACTCTATAAGGCTGGCTATTATTGACAGGACCCTTGATAAAAAATGTCAAGTTTCGACATCATCCCGTCCCATCATCAAGTCGAAACATTCTGAGTGATTACCAGTCAGTGCTTTGAACCCTTTGCCAGGCACATTTGCAAATCCCCTCAAAATTGTATAATATCATTGGCTCATCAAAGCGCCATATCCCTGCATACAGAATTGTGCTTTCTCTGTGCACGCAATGCGACTCAGGTCAACGCTCAACATTGACTGCTCACAAAATTAATGCAAGGCACAGCTCAACATGGGTCTTCCAAGTAACATTCAGGGCACACCAATGGGAAGAGATCTGATGAATCCTTGCCTACCTATAATCCAGACTCAGCTCTAGAATGATTCAATATCCACCAGATTATTTGGACTCGCTCGTCTCCTCAACTGAAGTTGATTCAATCGTCTTAAGCCTCAAAAAGAGCCCCATATCCTCCCGCTCTGACACGAAACAAAACAGAGTCCTCCCGTGAAGCCGCATTCCAGTCAGATTTATCCCACATTTCCCACGAGCCAAGTGAATTAATCGTACTATTTGTTATCGCTTTCCTACAATGTGCATCCACTTCTTGCGAATACTATCCTTGTCACCGGAGACGGGTCCTGTTAGCGCCATGCGCCAGTGGTGATAGTTCCATGCAGTCGTGTCACTCTCAAACCGCCCATTTCAGTATGCTTTTTCCTTTTTAGGAGACTTGATGTGTTGTTTGTTGATGGTCTTGATATTGAAAAGGAGATCCATACTGCTAGAGAAGACGCTTTGGATATGAAGAGAAATCACTATTCAGTAATGAGTTCTGAGTTAAACCTTCATGTATTCGCTTTGCCTCTCCATCAACTATCGTATCTCGCTGGTATCCATCCAAGCTTAAGCCAATTATCGTATTCTACGGTAGACCGAAAAGCAATGTCATTTCCATAGTCGCTGCTCTCGCCTGCTCCGGTGCCTTGCCACAACTGGACCCCAAAGCTCAAGCTTCGCTCAATTCATCCCAATGCCTGTTTCTTCTGTCGATCCTCCCCCTGTCTCCCTCCGCGCTCGGCTCTCGGGGCGTCGACAGGGAAGCTCTTCCCCGGTCCCCTGTCAAATGACGAGGTCGAGACCCGAACGAGGCAGAGCTGAAGACAGGGTTACGACAGTCTATCGAGCTTGGTATCTGATAGTTTTGTTTACTACTTTTCTTGGCCAAGCGTACGTCTATTTCGAGTGCTTTTTGCGCTTTCCGGTGACTGTTCTGCGTTTCTGGGACGATTTTGCAGGAAAGGAAATGAGGCAATCATATTGACAGTTTTGTTCAATGCGTTGGTTGGTGATGGTGTCGGTGCTTTGGGTTGAGGGTCATTGTCAGCATCTGGATTTAAGGAGCTGTGCGACCCACGATTATTATTTATTTGATGCCGTTCCTCCACAAATTGCTGACAGTTTCCATTTTTTTGTAGCACATCTGCCATTGATACTTGACTTCAAACCTTTGTCATCAGTGACATCTTGCTGTATGGATACCAATTCTTTCGAAAGCTCAGTGGGGCAGTGACACAACGCCATAACTGACCAACATCATTATGCCATCCTCTTATTCCTGACTTGGATCCTTCCAAGCAACTTTTCCAATCCTATTTTTCCTTGTTGATCCTGCTTGTACTTGTTTCGCCATCCTGATTCTTCCTGCCAGCCAACAGTCGTGGATGAATTCCTAACAGTGTTCTCGGGGAATCACAACCAGAGGGACGAAATTTCCACGCCAGTTCACGTCACTTTAGTCCATTTCCTTAGGTGAATTTGTTTTCTCTGCCTACGGTTCAGTCAACTACCCCACTGCTTTGGAGTATCGACATCACCGGAATACCTATCTCAGCCGTCCTATATCAAATCCAAGCCGTGCATCGAGCATAGACGCCGTTGCCGATTATCTGTTTTAATCCCTTGCTATCAGCCGGGTAAGCCGTTGGGAAGATCTTATATCTCAAACAGCGCGTGTCCACAAAGCCATCCTTTTGTGGTTCAATGATGCAGTCCCATGGAGGATTGCGGAGCATCCCCCAAACAACGAATATGAGTGACGACATCTGCCATACTGCTTCAAATCTTTTGAATCTTTCCCCTTCAATGTAGTGTCAGTAATCCTCTGTTTGGTGATCCATCGAGGCTCAGATAGTCCCGTCATCGTTGCAGATTCTGGGGACTAAACCAGTAGACACTTGAGATGAGATTCGGATTTCTTCTGTCCTTAAAAGCAATGAGTATATCTCTTGTACGACCGCTCCATCGTAACCATTCCTACCTTGTTATTGCGATAGTTTCGCTTGTTCCTTATGAGAAAAACGTCACAGAGGTCCTCTTTGTCAGGTCGCAGCTTCTGGGACGGCGGCTCTTTCTACGACTCGGAAGTCTATGCTGCCGTATAACTTCTTGGTTTTGTTTCTTTATCTTATTTAATGATCAATCTGCCGTGAGTTTTTCAGAGAATAAGCATGGTGAGCATGTGTTTGGTCTCCTCCGAAATTGTTCATCAGTGGTATGTACACGAGACCTCTGAGGTTGGCAAAGCACCACTGTCACTGATACATTGGAAGTACTTGAATGACATTTAAGTCGAATAGTCGACTGCCTTTCTACCGAGTTACTGTTTCCATGCGTAGTGTTACCAGCTGGCATGAATAGTGGCTGGAATGGCGATCCAAACTATAGGGTAAGCATGTTGCTGATGTAATTAATATACATCGCTGATGGGTTTTTGAGATGTGGCTGAGTTTCATGGATAAATCACAATATAAATGAATATCAAACTATCAAGATTCTGAGTTAAGTTGTGGATATAGTGTCCGTATTTGCGGTATGTGCTGTTGCTGAACACCAAAGCTTATCCTCACTTCGAAGTCATTGCTCAATTCAACCTCCCAGCCCTACAAGGCTAGCCCTACGGACGCTCTATCAAGATACAACAATAATCGACTGGTTGACTGTTTTTTTTTATCCCAGCAGTAATTCGAATTCCTATTTCCGCAATGAGAGCTGCTCAAATCGGGAATTGTGCTAGTTCTCAAAATCGCATTTCAAACTGTTGGTTGCCTCCGGGTGGGGGCGGAGTTGTCGGATACTGTCCATCTTCACATCCCGCAACATGACCGAAATTTCATCGTTATCATGACAGCTAATATCCAAAGTCCCAATATTGGGCTCTGCTATGTATCATCGCTAAGGAGCTTTAGGAGATCCGGAAACCTCTTATGAGCTTAGGTTAAGACTTTGGGTTACATAGTTTCCTGTTCCCAAGACCTCGGCACGTCAAGAGTATGGGCTGTATTAAGACGGAGATAAACCTTGGCCAAGATGCAGCTTTCAGGTAAGTGTTTCGATAAAGGAATAGTTTACTATTGAAAAGGATCACAGTGGGAACTTTGGTGCCCTGGATCTGGTCTGCTTCATGGCGGCCGTTGTGAGGTTGCAGCTGTCATCATGAATGTGGGGCATAGCCGAGTCAACACTCATAGCCCGGGGACCTAAGGTAGGTAGGCACGGTAGGTAGGTAGTTTTAGTTGAGATAGCCTAAATGTTTGAAAGATCTTGCCCTGAAACTAGCCACAGAGTCTGTCTGAGAAGGCCTCCAATAGGCAATAGAGAAGTTGAGTCATTGGCCAATTCAGTTGTCATGATGGCCATCACCAAGTCATAGAATAGGTGCAAATTCGATACAGCAACAGTAACATAGGTAGTCAGCGACAACGACCAAAGGCGCATATCTCGAGTCAGTATATTGCGAAACACTTGAATTCAATGACTGAATGTCTAAAAAGGCGCAGGATTCAACGTATAATCGACCAGATTGGGGACTCATGATATCTTAATGCTTGTATTGGGGGCTGAGCTGAGCCACTACTACCCTGGTAGCCTTCCCATTCACAGGCTCCCTCTTGTGGCTGACAGCCCCCGAAATCGTAGTCTCTGTCACTGTGATTCTGCGCAATTGCGGGTGAAGCCAATCACTATCTCTCCGCCGAAACAATTTTTTTGAGGAAGCGGATAAACTCACTGAATCAGTCAATCTTCTTTTGCGGCGCAGTTTCCGGTTTGATTGTCTCGCCACTGTCCAATCCAATTGAAGCCTTTACGGCGGCGGTCGTTGGACACCACTACCTGTTTCTCTTCTCTTCCGCGATCGCGCTGGTCTCCATCATGGCATGTTTCGAAACTGGGGAGGCTTGTTATCTGAGCTATTCCAAATTGCGCGTGATTTTGGGGGCCGGTTTTTGCTCAATGGTGTTTTGAAGGGTTTTTGGTTACCTATGGTGGTATGGATTTTTCCATTTCGAGGTGACCTGCTCAATGTCTTGACTACGACTTTGCGAAGACTAGGATTGTTCTTGAGCCAAGTTAAATACATCTATATCCCTCCTGCTTGAATCTGAATATTCAATATCACCATCAGTTTGTTTACCATCAAGTGAAGTCTTTAATCAATATCACTGCCATCAACACCAACTTAGAACAAACCAACTACCAATACTTCCAACCAATCACAACCAATTAAGCAACCAACTGACTCTAACAAGAGTCCAACAAATCTACCAACATGTCTTCACCTACTGCCAACCAGTAAGTATCCATATCATGACCAACTCATTGAGGACCAACCATTAACCATGGTCCATCAGATCTTACAGCAACTATGGCAGCTACACCAACAGCAACAGCTCTGGTGGCTCAACTTACACGGGTGGCCAGGGTACTTCTAGCGGCGCCATGATGGATCAGTGGGCCGCGACTAGAGACCGAACCGAGAACTTCTACGTTACTGGTCAAAGGACTGGCCGCGGCGTTATCACAACCATCGACACGACTATTCTCAAGTTCGAGAAAGACTTTAATGGAAGGAGATGATGATGGAGTTCTTTCGATTTTGGTTGGACTTGACGTTGATTAGTGTCAAGGGTACTGTAACAGTAAGATCGTGGGGTGTGGCCGTGACTTTTAGCTTGGCGTTAGGTATAGAATTGGAGTCCTCTTCTAGATAGGAACTTTTGGGCATTGTATAACAAATCTTGGGTATTTTCCTTCTTGTATCTATAGAATAAGAACATTTCAATATCTCATTACTTGTTTCTCCATTCTGTACTGATTGCGATCAACGTGCATCCATCCATGAGTTCAATAGGTAAGATATCTAGTATTTATCTACTTCAACTTTCATCTTGTACGACCACTGGTACTGCCTGCCGAACATGGCAAGATGTTCCATGCTGACTGCAGCTTACCTGCCTGGGTTGGTCGATATCTCCCCTCTCAATCATCTCAAAGTCACCACATTCATTACCTCTCTTGTTTATCATCAAAGTGTCAATTACAATGCCCCAATTGAACGAATCTTGATACTGCTGGGAAGGATCAAATACCAAACCTGGCTTCTTGATATCAGCTGATCAGCATGTCTGACTAACAGCCTCCTTATGTTCAAGGACTTTAGAGCGAGTGTATCACAACTCATCAACCAGGCCGATGCCGAAGGATACTCCCCACTCCACTACGGTCTTGAATTGCTGGCACGAGGAGAAGGAAGAGCTTGCAGTGAGCCCGAATGGATAGACTACATCATCTCACAGGGCGCAAACATGCTCGTTGTAGATGCTTTTAGAAACAACGTACTGCACTACCTAGTTTCTGGCCCTTTCAGTCCTCTGTGCGAGAATGGCACTGGTATCAAAGATATTTTCAAGAAGTTCCTGGACATGGGTCTGGACATCAATGCACGCAACAACGGTGGCCAGACACCCATGTTCGTTTTGGCCACTACTCCGCAACGCGGGACTATCGAAGAGATAATGAATTGGGCTGATGATTTGGGAGTTGACTGGCGGGCCATAGACGAGCAGAAGAGAAACATCCTTCATGAGATAGCAGGCGAACCAGTCGGGTTGTTTAAAGCGGTTATGAACAGAGGAGCTGATCCATTGGCGGAGGATGTCAATGGGAGAACCAGTCTGGATCTTGCAGCGGCTCATGACAATGAAGAGATTTTGGGGCTTTTCAATAGGGACGGAAAGGAGTAAGTTGTGTACTTTGGGTGGTTTACGGTGTTGGAACTATCTAGATTGACTTGTTCACTTTCTCGTATTAGATCAACTGATTTATGAAGTCACACTAAATTATTTAAGCACTATACAGGGAGTCGTCTACCCTTCCGTTCTGTTCTCCATCATTCTTGAGTATTCCTCTCACTTAAGCAGTGGCCTTCTCTGCTGGACGTGGTGTATCCTCCTTGACGGCTTGGTTAAAGCTAGGTGGTGCTTCATCCTCAGCTGGAGGCTGAATCCATGACTCGTTCCGTTGAATCTGGGACGGGCCAGCTACACTTTCTCCTGCGCTTTCAACCATTGGAACAGGGTTAGAAGGGGTTTGGTCAAGCCCCCCTATGCCGTGCTCATCACTTGGAGCCAGCAACGTGATAGGAACTGCCCCGTACTCCTTAAACCCCTCTTCTGCTACTATCCCCCTGACTTCCCACTTCAACCTATGCGATTGTCGAATGTTGTATGTAGTAAAGGTTGGATTAAAAGAAAGGCGTCGGTCACCTGGTAATTGGGGAAAACTACGCCGAAAGTGGCCAAGTCGCAAATTGATCATTTCTCCGATGTCGATAGCAGACTCGCCGTCTGTGCAAGGGATGTATATTCCGTCCTTGATACCTTGGGAAAGAGCACTCATGACACAAAGGTCATACTCGTTGGTCTTCTCCTTTGTGTGAGGAGCGAATGATCCCTCGCAGATGACTTCTGTGAGAGTGAAGATCCGGATGGAAACGTATGTTAATCTGACCTGATGCTTTACATCTCTGAGGGCTTCGCTACTCGCCTTCAAGTCTGGAACGATGTGCAACTTGAATGGAATAGGATTGGGATTGTCCAGCTGGATGATGGTTGGGAGGCTAATAAACATGTTGAAGACGAATGTCGGTACGCTTGTTGTTTGAAGAACCTGTTTGAACTTTTGGGAAAAGGAAAGCTTGACCTCTTTCATGGTTGGGACGAGACGATAAGTGTAGATGGTCTGGGAACTCTTTGCTCTTTTGACGGCAAAGTCTGCGATGGGAGGGCCATTTTCCAAGTTTTTTACTGTAATTGGAAGCACAGCTGACACACCATCCGAAGCACCCTTCCCTCGCATTCTCAGCGTAGCAGTCAAGTAGTACTCGACAAAGGCCTCGGTAGTCCCGGCAGTAGGATACGAGTAAGTCGAAGGCAAAATACAATCCGTTGCGCCCAGGGGCAAATAGCTCTCATGCTGCTCCCCATTCTGCAAGTACCTCGGATCGACATACTTTGGCAGCGTAATGGCAAAAGGCCAGACCTGTTCATCACCGCCCTGTTCAATATGAAGTGGTCCCTCGAAGATCTGTTTCCAGTGGATATTCTCAGGAATGAGGTTGAAGCGGCCTCTGTAGGTGGTTCTCTTATTCCCGCCGCTGGAGACTATAAGTTTGGTCTTGGTCCTTCCACCAAGTTTTATCTGTATGGAGGCGCTTGGGCTGACTGCATGGTTTTTGCGGTAGACATGGCCGATGATTGTGTCGCCTGGGGCGTAAGAAGCTTGGTTTCCTTCAAGGCGGATGCCCAGTGCTGGGCTGTATTGAGGGACTGTTTGGGGCATGTTGAGAGTCTGAGTCGTGGTGAGTGGAGTGTCGTTATTTCATGTATCTCTCACTGCATTTCACTACCCTCACTTAAACTTATTCTACCAAATGTGTATCAAATGTATATCTGGGGATGATGTGACATTATTTATTGTCCTCATACGTTGGCTGATCCTGGGTGGTTTAAATTGAGAGGAGTGGCTCAGCTCTTGGCATCTAGGCTGGTAGCGGCTGATTGAGCCAGGAACTGAGAGTAAGCAGTGAATTGTCCAATGAGAAAATCAGCCTGATACATTCCTAGCAAACAATAGGTCAGTTGATGAACTTTGGAAACAGCCTTGCCGCAGTACTACCATTGTCCCTCCAGTTATGTGATACGATACATTTGCCCGGCTTATGAACATGGTGGTCGCGTGACATCTGGACCTGAGTTGTACCCTTTCTCCCTAGTGTAGGGCTGTAAGCCGGAATTTAAGCATGAATGGATGAGGTAGTTACCATCAAGCTTCATAAGGTATAATATACCTAACTAACGAGAACTTGCATATGAGAGTATCAAGTTTTATGGGATTGACTGGGTATGGTAATTATGTGACGATAACTTTATTATGTTGTTTCCTCGGAGCAGTACTAACGCAGAGTATCATAAGAAAGAATGTTACCGAAGCCATTGTATATTGTGGCTCTACAATGATTGACAGACAACGGTTTATTGATATGGATATTGCCTTGAATTTACGTTTCAAGAACAAGTTTAGTCGATAAGAGACAGAAGACTAGACAAATTTATGCTATCTTAGACTATGCTCCTGCCATTGAGCTATGAGCCTGAAGCTATTTCTGACACCCTTTGGTTCAGATAACAATTGTTTAAGTGGCAGGCTTATCAAGATAAGATAAGAAGACAATATGATGCAACATGGATGCTTGGCCAACCCGAGTGGGTGGGGGTTTCACTTTCATCGTCGGCTTTAGGGTGATAAATCGGCGATTGATCTCAGATGCGCCTATGAGGGCAACCGGGTACATACCGAAGTGGCTGCCAGGCACAAACTTTCAGTAAAAACTATACTCACCATTAAAAACTTGTCAGAGAATTATTCAGTTACCAACTGATTCATTTCATGACAAACTTCAAGGGGTATGACGTCGAACTTTAAAAACAAACACTGTCATGAAGACTTAACCTCCGACACCGAGTCAAGACATGCTTATCGCGCAGTATCCATTGGTCGGGCCGGCAATAAGAGAAACCGCAAGGAAGAAGAAAGAAAAAACCTGCCTTGTCTTGTATCCAGCCAATGCCATGGACACGTTCGCGAAGGACGGTTAGTGAATGGTGGGTCTGTCCGAGGAATTCTCGGGGAGACCAGTGTGTGAGATTGCAAGATCTGGCATTTTAGATGAGTTAAATTAGTGAAGGACAGTATAGAAAAAGTGACTGATGAGACGAGACTTGGGTGAAATGGGTGATATCAGTGAGTTTATCATGATTGATATTTCAGTCTATCTAGATAATCATATCCAGCCAGTTAGAATCTTTACAATAGAATAGAAGAGCGGTCTTTTCCTCAAGAGATAACGTCACAGGCCTTGCGGCTAACAGGGTACATCCCCAATTTGTCCTGTTTACCCCGGGTCTGGTGGATCTCAGATATGGGGCCGTGGTGGAAGCTTCAGTGGATGTACAGCGCTGTAAAAGTCAGAAACGCCCTGAAGTGTTACCTAACAGGTAGCATCTTTCCCCCTTGGCCCGGTCCGTGCAGTCGCCGGCGCCGATTATCCGAGTCTTCCCGAGCTGTGTGGAAATCCAAGGAGGCATTATTTTTCCATTCCCTGCCGCAGCCCGCTGAGACTAAAAAAAAAAGAGCTCAAACGTCAAACACCAAAAGTTTTTCTTTTCCCCCCTTCTCTTTCTCTCCCGTAACCAACAACAAATCTCCCCTCAGTCCTTTGTCTGAAGAACAACAAATCTTTCACAATGGCTGCCTCTACCGGATCCACCAAGGTCGACGCCGTCGTCCAGAACATCAAGGCTGAGACCCCCGAGAAGAAGTCTGGCCTCGCCCTCTACTCCCGATTCGCCCTTGCCGGTGCTGTCTGCTGTTCCGTCACCCACGGTGGTCTCACCCCCGTCGATGTGTATGTTTCAATCGCCTATGCGCTGAGTCTTTCGTCGTCAATTGCTTCAGAGGTGGTGTTGCGGTGCGCCAGCCGAGAGGGACACCAATCGGCCACATATCCACGCACCAAACCTTGAGCAATAACCGAAAACCATACGCGCACTTCATTGACCGAAAGAAAAAGCAACTAACAATAAATTCTACAGCGTCAAGACCCGTATTCAGCTCGACCCCGCTACCTACAACCGCGGTCTCGTTGGTGGTTTCCGCCAAGTTGTCCAGAATGAGGGTGCTGGTGCTCTCCTCACTGGTGTCGGTCCTACCTTCGCCGGTTACTTCCTCCAGGGTGCTCTGAAGTTCGGTGGTTACGAGTTCTTCAAGCAGCAGTGGATTGACGCTCTCGGCTACGAGACCGCCTCCAAGAACCGCACTGCTGTCTACCTTGCCTCTTCCGCCACTGCTGAGTTCTTCGCCGATATCGCCCTCTGCCCCCTTGAGGCCACCCGTATCCGTCTCGTCTCTGAGCCTACCTACGCCAGCGGTCTCGTCTCTGGTTTCGGCAAGATTGTCAAGAACGAGGGTTTCGGTGCTCTCTACGCCGGTTTCGGACCCATTCTCTTCAAGCAGTAAGTTACTCGCTCAGTCACCAATTGAGCAACAAATTGACACTTTCCAGGATCCCTTACACCATGGCCAAGTTCGTCGTCTTCGAGAAGGTCTCTGAGGCTGTCTTCCGTGCTTTCCCCAAGAAGGACCTCTCCGACGGTATGCAGACCGTTGCCAACCTTGGCTCTGGTCTGATTGCTGGTTTCGCCGCCGCCATTGTCTCTCAGCCTGCCGACACTATGCTCTCCAAGATCAACAAGACCCAGGGTCTTCCCGGTGAGGGAACTGTCTCTCGTCTTGTCAAGATCGGTAAGGAGCTCGGTATCCGTGGATCCTACTCTGGTATCGGTGCCCGTCTCTTCATGGTCGGAACTCTCACTGCCGGACAATTTGCCATTTACGGAGACCTTAAGAAAGTAAGTTGCTCATGATGTTCTCCTGATGCTGTTTCACAAGATGCTAATCGTCCCAGGCCATGGGAGCTACTGGTGGTGTAGAAATCGCTGCTTAAACGGAGTTTTGACGATGTCTGGGGAAAAGAATAGTAATCCGAAAAGGTTAGTCATCCAAAATTTCCATATCGAGTGTTCTGAACTAACCTTGTCTCAGTTACTAGGTGCAAAGGGTGAATGGGAGGTAATCACTTCCAGGTCTTTGGTTGCACTTTGCGAGCCATTTTTGTAAAACACCATGATAGATTAATGTTCAACTTAAGGCGCAGGGATGCCATTTACGATTTGCTTTCCCCTCAATTCTTGAAATCTTGTCCATAAGCTGTGTTGTGTCGTGAGATGAGTTTGAGATGTGATGTACGGAGTACTTCAGTTGACTAACATCAACACCAAAAACCACAAGTTGTTTCAATCATCTACTCATTCAATTTGTCTAATAGTGTCCGATTAATTGAAGGACACATGCCGATTTTGATCCGGCGGCCAAACACTCCTTTTCGTTGCGGTCCATGCTAGGTCTAATTGTGACTATGGATGATCTCGACTTGGACTTCGAGATCGTACGGATGTGATCTCACAGCAACTTATCGAAAGGTTTGTGGATACTGGAAAGATGAGACTTTCATCTATAAATACATTAAGCTTATTTCAACGATCATGTACGTCAGGGGTAAATCAGTCTTCACTAAGGGACGATCCCGCTACGTACCTCTGATCTGAACTATACTCGATTTAGATAATACCCTCCCCGGTAGGCACTCTCATATGCAATGTGAGACGATACAGGCCAGTTGTAAGGAAGGGAACCCGATGCTATCAGTTGTATCAGGAACTGAAAAGGATAGGCGAGGCGTTCATGTTCATCCAGAGCAACTTTCACTCCTACACATATGGAGTAGTATGTCCCCCCATTGTTCCGGAGTCCTCACTGTTCTGAGTCTGTAGCATTGAATTTTCAGTATGATGGCTAGTTTAGAGCAATAATCTTCGGTGTCAAATTCCCTCCCCTGTCCTTCAGCCTCTAGGCTAACATCAAGCACTTAGGTGCTGAAATTGGAGGCTGTCCTAAACCCCTTTCCTGCTAGCTACATGTGATTGTGTCCAAAATATAACCATTTGTCCAGTCCCTCTTACCCTTGAAGGCTGGATGTAGGATAGCTGTTGAGAACAGCCTTTAGAGCCGAATCCCCCTCCCTCATCGTCCAGCCTCCATAGCAAAATCAAGCACGCAGATACTAAGTTCAAAGACCCTTCTGTAGCTGGAGGAATTAAACAAAATCTTTCTCAGAGGGCTCATGTCTGTCGTCGTCATAAGTGATCGCGTCTAAGATGCGGTTGATGACTCGATCCTTCCGATCCCTTACAGTGCGAAGGCACTTGTCGAATTTGCAGCACTTATCGGAGAGCTCATAGACGAATGTTGGCTTGCTTTGTCCAAACCGGTAAATTCTTCCTTGCGCCTGCTGCTCCCAGGAGACCCTCAACCACGGGCCGCAGCGGATTAGTACGTTGGCGCTCTGTAGGTTCAGGCTTTGACAGCCTGTGCCACGACTGGCCAAAAGAAACCGTGGGCCTGTTGCTGTGTTGAACCTTCCTAAGACCGCTTCTCGCTCATCTGTACTCACACGCCCATCGTATCGGAAGATAGACTTGTCCCCATTGGCTGAAAAGGTCTTGCTGATAGCCACTTGAACGATGTCCAAAAAGAACACGCTCTCGTCCATAATGACCATGGCGTCGTCTGGGTTGGCATCGAGGTGCTGTGTGATGAGACCCATCAAGCAAACGGTCCGCGTAGATTCCCAGTTACGTCCTTCATTGAGCTCTTGGTACCATCGTGCCAATCTTTGTTTATCTTGACCCAACAAGCTCTCGTCGGCCGCCTCGTCTCGTGTGAATGAAGCAAGATGGATGGGTTCCTCGATGTCATGCAATTGGCTCAGCATGGGGTGATACGCATAGTGCCTGGCTTTGACAAAGTGGGATATAGCATGCTCGAACCTTTTCGCCTTCCTTTCCTGGAGGAACTGGGATAGGAATTCGTTTGAGAGTTTAGTGTTGTCCGTGTTGTGTCCGTACTTCCATAGTTTGTAGTTCAGCGGCGGCAGGTTATTGATAGTAACCGGGCGCCGGAGTAGGACAGCGTCCATCATCTGAACCATTCTAGGAATCTTCTCATCGGTTAGGGTAGGCAACCCTCCTTCTTTGCACTTTAAGAATTCCTTATGCCCTGTAAATGCGAGTGCCATGGCGTCGGGAGAGGCGAGGTCATGGCCTCGGAGAAGTGATAACAGAGCATACGCATCTATCCAGGCATCGTCGAGCGGTGTTCCAGACATCATAATGCACGTATCCAGCCCCTGCCTAAGCTTGTAGATGGCGGAGTAAGTGCGGCTGCTGTAGTTTTTGATGCGATGGGCATCATCCAAAATCAGTAGAGGGCCCAGAGGTTTCACGCCTGGGAGGCTGAAGATTCCCGAGAGTAAGGTAACCGTTGGTCGCTTGGGAAGGTCTTCTTTGGCTAACCGGCCTTTGTGATACGCCATCATTCCCTTTGAGAATCGACGGAGGCGGCTGAGTTCAGCAGAGACTTGTTCGTAAGATGTCACAATGATCTTGTAGCGAAAGATGTCATGCACACTGGCATCCTCATGAGCGAGGCAGAAGGCAGGCATGCTGTCCTGCAGATAGTGTCAGCAAGCGAAATAATATAGCAAGGTAGTTGGTGACATACATCGTTGAAGAACTTCTTGATTTCCTCCATCCATTGTTGACAGCCTGACAACGGCGCAACAATGATTGATGGACTGCATCCAACATGGGGGGCGCGGGCGATCATGGATAGAGCCGACAAAGTCTTTCCAACCCCAGGAGGATCTCCGAGAATCATCCCCTTAAACTGTGAGTTCATCACGAACTCGGCCTTTCCGATAGCATGCTGCTGATGCTCTTGCAGCGTGATACCTGGCCTCAGATCTGGGATATCGCCAATTGGTGGTGCGCGCAGTTTGGCAACCTAGTTATAGTGTCGTTAGATTTTGATTATTGGCCATTCGATTTGATACTTACGATATGAGGATGAAGGCCTTTAAGGAATGAAAGGAATTCCTTCTCGTCGAACTGAAAGGTGAACTCGCTCTCTTCGTCGGAATCGGAATCGGAACCGGCGTATTCACTATCAGTACCATTACCACTGTCGTCTCCTTGGTGACTTGAAGAGACCCCGGCGACTGTACCATCCGGTGGGGGTACAGCCCAACAGCGAGGGTTCGGTTCGATATTAGACCATACAAAGGGCCATACTGTTGACGTCGGATCGATCTGTGGAGGGCCTGCTGCCTCGAGATTCGCCAATATAGCTTTCAGCTCTTGCGTAAGGGAAGATAGCTTATCTTCGGTAGAGTCAGACATAATCTGCGAGTGAAAAAGGACAGCGTCCAGCGAGATAAAGTGTGTAAAGAAAGAGAAAGACAAGAGGTAGGGCAAAGACGTATTCTGGCCGCAAGGTTGGGCACCTTAGGCAGTTTGCATCTGGGAATCGAGATGCGCGTGAGGGAGATGATGATAATGGAAGATGATCAAGAGAGTATAAAATAGAGAAGGGAAGGAAGAAAGGAAGGCAAAGATCAAGCACCGCCGGCAGTTGAAGGTAGAGCGTTGAAAATGTGCGGGCGGAGGGTGTTGTGGGAGAAAGAGAGTGTAGAGAGGAAATGGAGAAAGATAAAAAGCAGAGAAAGAGGCGCTAGATATAGCTGTAGAATTTAGACCTTAAATTTAGGATTCTATGGCCAAATTCGAGCCGTTCATCTTAGGATGATTCACTGTCAACAAGTGCCAACTCCTGATAGATTTTGCAAACTCCTAAACTTCACTTGCACGTCACTGAAACCCACAATCTTTGCCTAATCTTACAAAATCGAGTGACCTGTGCCTTTTCTTCCCTTTGTAGGCTTTTAAAAAAAAAGTCTGCAACTCTGAAATACGCATCTCCTTGACTCTGCTGAATGCACTGCCGGTCACTCGATGTGAGTGTTTGAGAATCGCAGCCTCTCTTCCTCTTTCTCTTACCTCCGCGTCATCCTGTTCTGTTGTTCATTGCCTCACTTCTCATTGGAAGACCTCGCTGTTGTTAGCCTTAAGTTTGGTCAGCTCTGAATCACAATCAACGCTGGATCACAATCAGCTTTGAAACATAGTTTGCTCTGGATTACAATCAGCCCTGGGTCACAATCAGCTCTGAATCACGCACCCTCTATTCAACTACCTACCTTCTCTTTTGTATCCTCTCTCCTCTTCTCTACTCATCATCTCTCCTCCTCTCCCACCCGCACACGAAGCTGCGGATGTGCGCAATGCGCCTCCCGAACACACCCCTGCGTTGCGCCTAGATTCTTCTACATCTACAGGTCTATTTCCTCCTTCTCTCACCTATAATGCCAAGCTAATAGTGATATTTCCCCAACAGCCCATCTACTCTACCCACGACCGCCGTCGTGGCGGAAGATGAAGACATGCCTATGTTCGACTTGGAACCGCTAAATGCAGCAGTCCAATACTACCAACAACTGCCTGACACATTCCCACCTCCGCCAAGAGGGGCATCGACAATCTTCAGTCCTAATGACGGGTTCGATCTTCAGGCAGGAGCAATCACACCGCACCTTTTGACAAAGCTGTCGTACCTGACGGCAGAGAACACAACGACTTGGTACACCGGTTTTGTTTTCAAGTCTTGCTGTCGCGAAACCATTGGACTGGATATAGACGAGGTCCGTTATAACCCAACACCATCTCACAATCCGCACACTGCGCTTCAAATGTTGCGAGGCTGGGCTAGCCAAAAGCTGTAGGGCTCCCAAAAGCATAAGCTCTCGGAGAGTCACACTAGCCAGTCTCTTATGCATGGAAGCCACCATTTCCAACTTTTCAGAATGATATTCTTTAATAGAGGGTTGGAACCACTAGTACCAAGTTGTGGGACCCCAATCTGGTTCAGATGGTGAGGAATTGCGAAGGCGCAACGCTCCAGGAACAATTTGGAGAGAGCCAAACTGCGACAGAAGAGACAGAAGAAACAGAGGACACCGAAGATGGTCATGTATGAAAGACTGTTTTTCTTTCACACGTTGAGTCTAAGCTAACATATTCAACAGTGACCGAAAAGACAGAAGCTGGTCCGTATACCCGCAAGCGAAGAGGCGGCAAGAAAGGTCTTCATGACCAACGTGATCCTTGAACAGCTATACATCTGCAGTGCCAATCTCGCTATCGCCGCGGCCGAGGCTGATGATGAGATCATGGAAACCGAACCGCAGACCACATTCCAACGGTCGCGAAAGCGGTATGCACCTAAAGAAGACAGCACGATGGCCATATTTGACCCGGAGGTCGTACTCTGGATGCAATGCGGCGGTGGATACAGAGTCGGATATTTCGCAGCTATCTGTCTCGAATATGTTTTTCCACTCAAGAGACTCGAATCATTCCAGCAATTTGTCGACACTGCGAAATGGCTAGCGACCGACGCTGCCAAATACCGTGAGAATCAACCCGAGCAGAACGAGATCCCAGTCCTCGCAATCGATTTGAGGTTATTACATAAGGACGGTTCTGAGCGAGCAGAAGAGCTGTGTCTATTTAAACCGCACATCGGGCAACATGGATCGGAACTTGGAGCACAAGACTATTTCGAAGAATGGATTAATTCGTACCCTGGCTTCAATGCGGCAGCGGCCACCGAGTTGCATACCTCGCGGCTATCTGCCCGCTGTATGTTATCATGCATATGATCAGTAGCCCGGTAATAGAAAGAATATACTCGAAAGCTTAGGGCGCTAGAACAAAGTATCCTAAGATCTGGTCTAAGGTGGCATAAAGTGGCTAAAATATTTCGTCTCTTAGGCTTTCTTATCCCTTTCTTCTGACACCCTGAAGATGAGGACTGAATCACTGCAACGGCTTATTGGTACGGTCAAGAATCTGGTTATTGAAGATGGAAAGAGACCGGTCATCGCAATCGAGCTTGTGCCTTTTCATAAAGAGGGCTTCGAGAACGGGCCAAGTCTTGACAAATGCAAGCACATCAATCTTCCGCATGGATTCGAGCTAGGAGCACGCGACTATTTCGAAGAGTGTATGAAGGTGCTCCCACCCCTTCGAAACCTTGAGACCGACATATACTTGAGCTTACATCTCTGTTGCCCATACCGAGATTTCTGGTTCATCAAAGCTCAAACAGCTCCTCTCCGGCGAGCTGCTAACATCAATGCCCTTGAGCTCAGCCTGAAAGAGCAAATGTGGCTATCAGTGCCTTACGTAGATGCGCATATATCTCTGCTTGAGTTTGCCGACCTCGGCAAAGAATGGAGGAAAAGCACGCAAACACTATCAACATTCTGCCGTATGATATTTTGATTGTTATATCTCCTGTTCTTGTAGGTGGATAACAGAAGAATTATCCTCTACAGCAAGGCTAATATTATAAAGTAGCCTAAGTGCTAGTCTAAATTAACATAAAGTAACCGAGTTATTTCGTCTTTTAGGCTCTCTTAGGCTTTTCTTCTGACATCCTGATGACGAGGATTGAATCGCTACAACGATTTTTGCGCATCCTTATCAACACAGCTTTGATGTACGGCGTCATTGGAGATGGAGTTAAGACCTGGAAATATCTGTCGAGAATCAGGTTGCCTCTCACTGAGGCC
>JABKKP010000099.1:30077-154321 GCA_013624355.1 Fusarium caatingaense | reverse complement strand
CGTTAACACCGAGAAGGTCCCCGGTTCGAGCCCGGGCAGAACCTCACTTTTTGCCGTCTGGACAACAATCTTACCATCTGTTGTACGCAGATCGGGGCTTGGAATTAGGCAGTAAACTTTTGTTGCCAAAGCCTGAGGGCATTTTCATCTTCTCAGTGGAGGGGGGATATTTTTGGTTGAAGAGTACCTAAGAGACGAATGACTTCAACATATTACGGCCAACACCCTGGAAACCTTTTTGCAAGCTTTAACACCAACTCGTCCATCTCAGAGTGTAACTGCGGGCCAAAAGAGAGCATTTGCTCAACGATTTAGTAATCAAATGATGGACTTTTAGGGATATTGCTCGCAAGAGAATTGATGCCATGTAACAGGCTTACCAGCCTATCCAGGCCAAAGCTTCTCATAGCTTCACACACACATTCCTCTTCCTTCTACCGCTTGGGATTGCCATAAAATATTGGGACTTCCATGACAAGTGGAATTCTCAAATTCAGGCATCGAAGATGTCTAGTTTTCATGAATCTCTATCTCAAGCAGCCAGAACGTCGGTCCAGAAGTCTGGTGTACCCGGTTTGCAAGAACTACCTTGGCGAGACTACGAAGGCCGAGCCTCAATGACACTGTTCTCGGCTACGATGATATCGAGCCGTCCATTCTAGATTTGGACGTTACTTTGTTTGATCAAGCAGCTAAATGAGGCTACTAACACCAATGGGCAATTGCTCAAGATCCGATGCAGCAGAACATCGACAGTGTTATCAACGATAGTACGTGTAACTACGCTGTAGCTGTTGACCAAAATTTCGCTTACAGCTAGATTCGAATATTTATACTGCTATTGAGCTAAGAACACATGAAGTTGGTCACCTAGACGAGCGAATGCGTACTGGGCGACCAATGACAAGCTAAAATTCCGCTATGAATTGCCCGTCCGCCGCTGTCGTCGAAATAGGGAACAGTATTGCTTCGGTGAAGAGCCTCATGCACTATTCACTGGATGGGATGAAACTTACTGTCGCCATTACATTAGCAGCTCTGTCATTGCTATCGACTTCACGGCTACTATTAAGACCTTTTGCGAGCAAGCTTTTAACCGTCTCACCCAAAGCCTTTGGATAAGTTGGGTCAGGTTCGAGAGCAGATGGAGAAGAGAGTAACACACGAATCTATTAGATCCGAGTGTTAGTTGCAATTGATGATGAGGCACACTCTTATTCTCGCCGAGGCACGTTTTGTCTGACGACTTCACGTAGTATGCTGTAGCTGTATTGGTGGCATAGCCTTCACAAGCAATATAGTCTACGGCTTGGATGAGATATGTGATATCCAAGGACTGAACTAACTACTAAGGTAGACTCCGGGCTTCTTGGCAAAAGGGAACAAGGTACTCTCATATCAGGTCTGGTGCAGCGATACCACCCAGTTGTCTCAATACAGCACATCTGCTTGCGTCCAGCAGCATGGTACAGGATTACTAATCTTGGACCCTGAAGATCTCCCGTCAGGTACCGCCCTAGCAGATGCCGTCTTTCCAACAAAGAAGTCAGTCTTGCAATTACCGACCAAGCAAACAGTCAGAACAGAAGGAAACCGCATTTCAATATCGTCTCATATTTCCCAACCGGAGCAAAGTCAACGTCGCCCCCATAGGCGAATTATTCGCTTACCCAAAAAAATCCACAAGGCGTTCAATAGTCTTGCAAACCAACCCAATCTAGACTCGGTTTACAGGCGAAAAAGGAAACCCCGTTGGAACTATCGAACAGCAGCTGAAAAACTATCGACAAAACGCACATGGCCAAGCCTGATAGAAATTTCCGATAATGTCAGGGGCAATAGGGTCTTTGACTTCGGGTAAGGCTTCGGGAGGCGGACGCCTCAAGATGGTATATATCATGGGGCTTCTCATGTCGAGGATGGCGCGTTAGGTATTGACCTCTACAGCTGTCTTTCGTTTAGAGCCTCTTTTTGGCTTATCCATTCGTTATTTACACGATGCGCTCTGTCTCTGCGCTTCTGGCCCTGGCCGCTGCGGGTTCGTTTGAACTTGCGGTGGCAGGCAACTGCAAGCCTTCTTCTCCCCTCCAAACCAACAAGACAGCACAGTCTGCTTCGATCCCCACTGGAACTGCGACGAGATCGCTACCTTCTTCTCAAACCACCGAAGGTCCTATCATTATCACGAACGCCGTGACTAACGGCGGCTTTGGAGGCTACGATCCTTCTGCCGATGGCGGCATCTACGCCTTCCAGGCTGGCGGCAATGCCAAACTCCTCCAAGGCCCTGGATACCCAGGTCAATCTGACGAGAGGAACTGCGTACAACTCAAGACGGGCCTTACCCGAAAGCGACAGACACCCCCCGAGAACCCTTGGATTCAACAGCAGCTTCAGGATATGGAGCCCAGTGATTACACCGTTCGCTTCTGGTACGCTATCGTAAAGAACTCTGTCGCCGATACATGTCGCATTGAAGGATACTACGGTGGTGAACAGTTTGGAGCCACGCCTTACTTCCCCGTTGTCAGCGACGCGGGTGACAAGTGGCTGGGGTTTGTTGACAGCATGGCTGTCACGACAAACAGCGGAATGATTCGATTTGAGCTTGTTTGTATCAATGGAGGCTCTGCCGAGGCTTACTTTGACCAGGTTTTTGTGTCCAACAAGATCGGTGATGAGTGGGTTGACGGTATCTCGCTGTTCTTCCCTACTTCCAAGCACGCTGCCACCGTTGGCCCTGCCGAGACCAGCACTGCTCTCCCTGTTGACACTGCCGTGACTAGCAGCGATAGCATCGAAACATCTGAAGTCCCTGCAACTCAGCTTTCGGAAGTGGCTACCACCACAGACGAAGCTCCAGCAACAGATAAGACCACCGAGGCCGCGCCTACAGCCGCAACATCTTCCGCTTCTACTGACGAAGGCGAAGACATTCCATCTGGTCCCAAGGTCTGCGTCAAACTCGGAGCCGGTGCTGCTGGTCGAGGTTGCGCCAAGCGTCCATACAGCAGCAAGCAAGGATACAAGCGATTTGGCGGAAGCAAGATCAACAAAGAGCAGTGCGCCGCCCTCTGTCTCGCCGATTCCCAATGTATGAGTTTCGAGTGGCTCTACTGGGGCAGCGGTTGCTCAAACTCATGTAACCTTTTTACTGCCGAGTTGGGCGACATTCCTACCAATGGTGGTTCCGATTCTGCCTGGGCCTATGACCGAAGCTGCATCCATGAGGATGAGTGCGCTGAACAGCCTGCTGGTACCGTCTGTGTTAATGTCAACGCTGATACCCCTGCCAAGGCCTGCACTCGTTTTCAAGGTGTCGCCAAGGCGTGCGCGAAGCCCTTCCTCACAGCTCCCACCAACGGACTTTGCGGTCTGACAAACGAGTGTCGAGACCTTTGCGCCAAGTACCCTTCTTGCAAATCCTACTCGGCTACCTTTGGTCGCTGCAGTCTATACGATGCTAGATCATCTGAGGTGGCGGAACCTGCGGATGCGTACAGCTTCTTTTACGATATGGATTGTCATGCCTGTGGAGCAGGCAACGCGTACTTTGATTACATTCCCCGTGGCCAAGATCCGGCTACTATGCCTGAGTGGACATGCCCTGTTGAAGAGAAGAAGACTTCCTCGCTACTGGCCACCTCTACGCCTGTTGAGCCTGCCGATGTCACTACTTCTAGTGTTGATGAAATCACCAGCGCCAGCGCTGCCCCAACTGAGAACAACAGCATGATCCCTACAACTGCACCAAGCCCGACTACCACACTCCCACCTGCCACAGTCTCAGTCTGTCCCAATGGCGTCCCGTCCCCCGGCTTTTGCTCCATCATCAACCCAGCCCCAGACAGAGCCCTTTGTGGGAAGCTCGGCTGGCCCCAGCTCACTGATGCCTGGGGCTATAGTGTTGAAGATCGTCCCAACCAGCGTTCTGTTGAAGACTGTGCTGTCCTGTGCAAGGAAAATCACAGATGCCTGGCTTTTGGCTTTGATGATAGCCAGCCAACACTCAAATGTGCGCTCATCTCGTCAGACTTGCAAGATGCCTCTATTGCTGAACAGCAATCGGGATATAATGCTATGTGGTTTGATATGAAGTGTATGACTTGTACGATGTGTGGTGAGAAGGAAGGTACTACGCCTTCACCACCTGAGTTGGGCTGCCAGCCTCTTACAGTCAATGCTGGCTGCAGATACAAGCAAAATGGCGAGTGGCCTATCGGTAGTAATGGAAGAGGAGTTAGCGGCTATACTTGTCACTCCAACGGCAAGGTTACTCTTGGGGAGCCCTTCTCAGCAGACATTACCACCTGGCCACACCAAAAGTCTGAGATCCAGTGTACGGAGACATGCTTGCAGCTTGAGAACTGTAAGTCCTCGGCCTACAACACAGACACCAAGCTCTGCGAGTTCTTCAGCATATCTCTCCAAGACGCGGGATACAGATTCCAAGATGGTAGCAAGATTTGGTATAACGACAACGCATGCTTTGACTGCTCCGGACTGTGTAAGGAACCTCAGAGGGAGAACCCCACCGGGACTGAGAGCATGTCTTACTTCCCTCAGCCTACCGAGGCTCCTACAACTATGCGGACCTTTACTCGTTCTGTTTTTGAAGGGGCCATCACTACTTCTGCTACCAAGACCACATCTGCGTCGGAAGACTCGGTTGCTACGACTTCCAGCGCCCCGCAAAACGAGCCCACAACCTGCACAGTACCCTCTGCTGCTCTTAGTGACGATGTCACCTGTGGCATCCCTGGCGTGAGCAACTCCGCCCAGTCCAAGATGATTGAAGGCTATACGGCCAAGCAGGTTGGATCCCTTGAGAAATGCGCCCTTGAGTGTCTGCAGCGTACAGGATGCGAGGGCTTCCTCTTCCGAAAGAGCAGTACCCTGTGCAATATTTTCACTGCTGGACCTGCTGGACTGGAGTTGATTTATAATCCATCATCGGGTGATAAGTTCTATGATAGGAACTGCTTCAAGTGTGTATCTTGATGAGCTTCGGAGATGAAGCCTGTCATGTCGCATTATTGGGGCTAAAATTTACTTAATTTAATAATTTTGGACACTTCTCACTTATCAATCTTTTCGATCATGAACGTTAGACGTCGCACTCAAGCTTTGCTAATCTCCTTAAACAAGCGTTTACAGCGGAGCGCTTAATCCACCTACAAGCCAAGCTTTCATCAAACGCTCCACGTCATGTCATTCGATGATTAACGCAATAGGCCCAAGAGCATCTTGAAACACAGCCAAGAGTTATTTCCGCCCAGACGTTTCATTGTTTCCACAGTTTTTCTCGAGAATATGGAGAACGCTTCTCTTGGCGCCAGCTGCGCGAAGCTGCCCAGGCGGGAATTTGCTGTCCCCCAACCATAATCCTCGAGTAATACTAGTATTATTCTTGGCTGCTATACTTTAATCTTAGAGATCTTCCAGCATGGGGTTGTGTTGGTTTATATGTATCTTGTTCGTGTGATCTTTTGATGTTTCGGCAACTCACTCTCTTTCAACCACATTCTTTCTTGTTTTTACCTTTCGTTCTTTAACTTGTCTATCGTTAAACCGGCCGTGCCGAAACCGTCATCATGAAGCGATCCGTTCTCATCTCTCTCATCCCCGCTGTGTTGGGCTGCGCCAACATCAAGTCCAACCCATGCGCGATGGCTGTTGCCTCTAACATTAATGGTTGCGCTGATGTGAACGATGCTTCATCTGTTCCCGAGTGGGCTGCTGGTTGCTCTATGAACAGCCTGATTAAGGAGTGCAAGTGTCAGTACACCGCCGGCGGTGATGCTGAGGCTCCCGCTCCCGCTGCCACTACTCTGGCTACTCGCGTTGCTTCTGCTGCTCCTAAGGCTACAGCCGAGGAGCCTGCCGAGTCCTCTCCTGCTGATACTGGCGCTGTTGCTGGTAGCTGCAGCGCTGCCCAAGTCGATGCTCTTGTTGGCTATGGCTACGGCACCACTGGAGGTTCCGGTGCGCCTGTTGTCGTCAAGTCTTGCTCTGAGCTCAAGTCCGCTCTTGACAAGGGTGGTGTCATCCACATCGACGGCATGCTTGACGGCTGTGACCTTATGAAGGTTCCCAGCGACACCACCATCCTGGGTGTTGGCTCCAACTCTGGTAAGTAAACACCACTCAGACAGAACAACACAAACTAACAGACATTCCCTCAGGTCTCACCAACGGTGGTTTCCGTATTGTCAAGTCCAACAACGTCATCATCCGTAACCTCGTCCTGCGCAACCCTCCCAAGGAGATGGACTGCATCGACATCGAGACCTCTACCTACGTCTGGATCGATCACAACGATTTCGCCACCGAAGGCATCGACGGTACCGACAAGGACTACTTCGACGGTCTCCTCGACGCCAAGCGTGCCTCTGACTTCCTCACCTTCTCCTGGAACAAGTTCGCCGACCACTGGAAGGCCTCTCTGATCGGCCACAGCGACGACAACGGTTCTCAGGATGAGGGCAAGCTCCACGTTACCTACCACCACAACTACTGGAGCAACATCAACAGCCGTGCTCCTTCCATCCGTTTCGGAACCGCCCACATCTACAGCAGCTGCTACGAGGATCTTCCTACCTCTGGAGTCAACTCTCGCATGGGCGCCAAGGTTCTCGTCGAGTCTACTGCTTTCAAGAATGTGCGACGACCTATCATCACCAACCTTGATTCTCGCGAGGATGGATTCGCTGTTGAGCGCAACAACCTTTTCGAGAACAGCGAGACTGCTATTACCCAGGAGAAGGACTTTACTCCTCCTTACGAGTACACTACTTCTTCTGCCGACTGTGTCTGTGAGCTTGTCAAGTCCAAGGCCGGTACTGGTGTTATCAGCATTTAAACGGATTTCCGCTCACGGTCCGTTGAAGAGATGGAAGTCTGATGGATATTTGCGCTCGATAGACAGTATATTTAGACTTACAGCATAGACCTGTTCACCTCTTCAATATTTATCGCAGTGTATGCACGTATGGATGTGACAGAAAGAAGAACTGTAGTATCTGGCTCTTGGCTAGCAAGCGAGTGACTTAAACGAAGTCTTGAATACATACCATCCATGCAACATCTTTACGGCCAAACGTACTAATCTACGAACGACGATTGGTACTGTATGGCAGCTAATGCAAGAACAAAGATCGATCGCCAAGATTGACACCTATGAGAGCACGAAGTAACCCCTCGGCCACGTGGTAGATTGAACAGGTGCAGATCCTTGGCTTCATCCGAGTCAATGTCACCATACACTACACTCGATCAGAGACGTGACTGCGAGTTGCTGGATCACTCGATCTGCTTTAGCTTTCACGACAGAACGGAGGGAATAGTATGCAGTGACCATAGTCTGTCTCAGTTCTCTTCTAACGATGCGCTAGTAAAGCGCAGCTTGGCTGCTCTTGGCCGCATGTGTATCCAGGGACGTGACGCAAGATTGGAGAGCTTGATGATGGCGATATACAGACTGCAAGAAATAAACCATGGCCAGTGCCCTCATACTATGTTTGAATGCTCTATCCCAGACAATCACTGCGAAGCTACTTACGGAGCGTTTAGACTTATATGTTCAATCGGCATTTAATCCCGACGCCTCACCGGGAAAACTGGAGCCCACGGCGCCGACACATCGGGATCCAAGTTGGAGTATGCGGGGAGACAGAGACAAAGAAATTGGAGAAACCAGCTATCTCAATAATTGAAGTCTGTCTATACCATAAACAGACTCTTTATCTCAATATCCACTCTGAGTACCCGCCGTCTTAATCATTCCCTTACCAATCAGAACCTTACTCTTTCACCGGTTAAATACGTATAAACTGTCTCGTATTAGCGCTTCGTTGGTTGCAGCATTCCAATTCAAGCTTTCGGGAGATTATCCAGACGTGGAAATAGTTGAGATGCATCTCGCAGGCAGCTATCTATTCCGGTAGCCTATAACTCTTACATGCAGACCGGTTGATTACCCGGACAAGGAGTGTGTCACTCACTCTGTTGGTAGGTGGGAAAGCCACCACGACAATTCACAAAAACGCCATACTGAAAAGATCGACATCGGAAAACGCGCCTCCGACAGCCTGGATAAACACAAGTAACCAACAGTGATACAAACTGAAGTACTATGCAGTGAGAAATACGACTCTGACGGGTGGCTGCTTGAGCTGAAAGAGCAGCCCTGCAAGAATAATCCACAGAATCTCTTATCATTGTGAAGTGCAGTATGAGTCAGTAAGCATAATTACCTTCAACTTAAGCTTATGACTGGCCGTCGATCAGAAATGAACGGTCCAGTGAATAGGCTATTGCGACGTGTCTTACTCTTACAGACAGCGGATAAGACGGCATTCATTCTTGACTGGGGTAGGCAGATCTTCATCTTTGACAATCCCTGCAGGGCCTAGACTGTCACAAAAGGTCCCTTGTTGTCTTATTTTAGCCCGTGTTTTGAGTCCTGTGCGATCCTGAATATGCAGTGCTGTGGCTTTTCTTTCCGATAGGTTAGTTGTTGGTGGAAGTTGTTTTATTCGTGGCTTTTATTATGTGTTTCATCGGGGCCAACAGTAAGCCACTCACTGAGATTCAATGTAAACAGAATGTCACAGTTGCAGTGAACGAACAGATTATAAGAGCTCTAAACATGAGGATTGTTGAATTGTCAAAATGTCTAACAAACTCTAGAGAAACAGAATTTTCCCAAGTGACTAGCTTTCCAATTTTGACTCCATGCTCTTTCTTAATCGTGACCTTTTTACCAAAAAATACGCTTCATATATAAAAATGCGATTGTCTTGTAAGATGTTCTGCAAGATATCGCTCCCAATAACTTAGACAGTGTATCGGAAGAAGGTGGCGTTATCGCCAGAGTTCTGCTCCAACTCCTTCTCAGCGCGGGTGTACTCATGAGGAGCCTTGTGAGTGGAATCA
Organism: Fusarium caatingaense; assembly: GCA_013624355.1. NCBI lineage: Eukaryota > Fungi > Ascomycota > Sordariomycetes > Hypocreales > Nectriaceae > Fusarium > Fusarium caatingaense. The sequence goes on along the minus strand of JABKKP010000099.1, from coordinate 145,384 downwards.
CGGCGGGCGTTCTCGCGGCGGAGGTAGATGGTCATGAAGATGCTGAGGATGCAGGACATGGTGGTTGTAGCAACAAGAGTCCAGTGACCAGTTCGGTAGTTGGGAGCGTCGTCCTTGCGGTAGACAAAACCAGAGATGGCACCACCGAGGTTACCGAAGCCGACGTGCATGGCAATACCGACACCGCGCTTGAGGGAACCTCCGATGTTGTTGCCGTTCCAGGCGACACCTTGAGGGACGTTGGGGTAGATACCGCAGGTGATCATGAAGGCGGCGAAGTACTTGGCACCGTGGGAGTCGACAGTAGCGAGAATGATGAAGCCGATCATGCTATAGAATGTTAGTGAATTGTATCCTGAATACGAATGAGTTCAACTTACGCGACAATGCAGAAACCAATCATGTAGATACCACGCTGGCCGTGCTTATCAGCAGCGAAACCACCACCGATGGTGAAGAGACAGGCAACAACGTAGGGAGGAACAGACATGAGCTGAGCAACCTCGTTGGTGTAACCGAGAGACTTGACAATGGTGGGAAGGAAGATGGAGATGGAGTAGAGGGGAGTGTAGATGCCGATGGTGATGACCATGTGCACCCAGATCTTCCAGTCCTTGAGAGCATCCTTGGCGAACTTCATGTCGAAAGCATCAGAAAGGACAGAGCGATCCTCCTCAAGACGTCGGAGAACCTCCTTGCGCTCAGAGTCGTTGAGGAACTTGGCAGTGTCGGGGTAGTCGTGCATGACAAAGAAAGCCATAACAGCAAAGATGAAGGTGAGAAGACCCTCAATAATGAAGATCCAAGCCCAACCACCAAGACCACCAACACCATCCATTTCCATGACACCACGGGCGAAGAGACCGCCAAAGGCACCAGCGGCAGTGGCAGCAGAGAAGAAGATGGCCATGCGAAGACCGCACTCGTGACGCTTGTACCAGAGAGTAATGTAGTAGGTGATACCAGGGAACAGACCACCCTCAGCAAGACCCAGAGCCATACGCGAAGCAAGGAAACCACCAAAGTTGTGAGTAATACCCATAAGGGTAGTACAGATAGCCCAAGCAACCATGATGGAAGGAATCCAGATGGAAGGACGGAAGCGCTTCATGGCCATGTTGGAGGGAATCTCAGCGGCGACGTAGAAGGGGAAAAAGACAGCGACGGCGATGTTGTAGTCCCACTTGCCCGTCATACCCAGAGCCTCCTCGAGGCCGGCGAGCTTTGCATTGCCAATGTTTGTTCGGTCGAGGAATGAGAGGAGGTAGAGGAGAGCTAGGAAGGGGAGGAGCTTGACGTCCATCTTGCGCAGGAGACGCTTGGTGGCGGGCTCGTCAAAGACTTCCTGGGAGGCATCTTCGTGGAGAGAGACGGCCTTTTCATAGTCGACCTTTTCGGTGGAGGAGTTGTCTGTCTGGTGGGTTGCCACCTTGTTCTCGTTGTTGTGAAGCATTGTGGGCAATGAGAAGGAGGAAGTAATAAGAGAGAGACAGAGATGTCCTCAAGGGAAAGAGTATAGGAGAGGAGGAGACGGAAGCTTCTGATCTGAAGAAGGGACCTGGGGGAAAACCTGGGGAAGGGTCAGGACTTTATACTGATAGACAGAGTAATATAATGAATCCTGTCCCATGTCTTTCCCCAGATCCCAAGCAAGGACTGTGCGCTATGCCATTTAATCCAGACCAAGCCCTTTTTGCAAAGCCTCCGTAGTGGTTGTCCGCTTTCCGCACGAATGGCAAGGATCAGATTACAGTAGAGTATCAGTGTCAAGAGAGGAAGAGGGAATGGCCTCCAACTGAACAAGGGTGGTTGTACTTGCAAAGCATCTCCACTCACACCCATTCTTACCCCATGTCTCCATATTACAAGCTAGTGGACTGGACTATTTACCCCATGCTTCTTGTCTCTAGACTCTCTCTCTATTGTTCCCCCGCCCTTGACGATGGCGACGAGACCGGACTCTAATCGCCGACCCCCAAAGACACCTTTTTACTTTTTGCCAAGCAAAGGTCCACACTTGTCCAGACCTTCGTATCTTTTCTCTCGCAAGGGTTGGAGTTGAGTTGTTGGTTCAGTAGCACAAACATAATTCTGGCGCTGCTAATTTTGTTTCACCGTACGAGGATCAGAATCAATTCTCTGTTGGTGGAAAACCAACTCTGCCGATCTTGTACTAACAGAGAAAGTACCCAAGAGATTTCCAAGCTGTCAGCCAAGCTCGACAAAAAGCTTGATACGGGAGGGTATCCTTGGCCCTTGGCTATTGGGGTTGCCAAGTCGGTACTGGTCTGGTGGATAATATACGCTGTGCCGCCAACAAGATTCGTGGTCTTTGCTGCATTTGAATGGACTGCGTGGCTTCGGCTTTGCCATTGTCGTTCACTATTTCACAATCGTCGATCTTGTTCGAGCACCGTGTCTCGTGGGCGATCTCCATCACAGTAACAGTAACAGGTACAGTGTAGCCTACATCAATAGCAATCGCAATGAAATGAATGCCCTGAAGCCGTGCGCCCTCCTTCAGTCAGGCTGAGGCCAGCATCACGCGTAAGAATGAGAATTTGCCGTCTATCCCGAGAGGCGCTCGTGAAGAGGGTTGCGTGCGACACATGGCATCGCACCCTCTACAATCAGCACTGAAATCTGCATATCGAGATAATGTTTGCCGTGAAATTTCGTAAGATGTAATAGTAAGATGCGTCAAGGTCTAGATTCAATGCGTCGTGTAATTACTTCCCAGGGACGAGGTTCCATCCACCGCCAAGTCGGGACTGCCCAAGAAGCCGTGCCCAGACAAACATACATTTCCCCAAATTTCCAAGCAATAGCTAACCCTAGATCTACGATAGGAGATGTCAGATTCATCAGGGGAACAAGACACGGTCCAAGAGCCTCATCTCATGAAGGGGGCTTGCCTCCAACGGCTTCGGCTTCGGCTATCGTGACAGCCGTGGCTCAAGTCGGATCAATGGAAGACGACCCTTTTCGACTTAGTCTCTTGTTATGGTTAAGTTTAGAGATGGACTTGGGGACGCCACGCACATGGCAAAAAGAGAGGGGAAGAGAACTAAAAGATAGCGTCGGGGGTAAAAAGGAAGGATGGATTGTAAATGTTATTGTCATGGCCGTGGTTGGGTAGAGTAATCTCTAGACTAGACTGTCTAATCCTAGTCCATGCGGGGTCTCCAAACTTGGACTGATTACCGCGCCTGCATGTCTCTTTTACAAGGGGGTCTCTAGTGGTCCGCCACTGCCACTGTTTTTAGTTGGTGGTGCTTCCATTTTTCTCCATCGACCGGTCGACTCCCGAAGTAATGGCCCCATCAAATAAGGACAAAATCTGGGGAAACGGAAGATGAAGGGACTGTAGATGTTAGATTCCGGGGAAACAAGCAAGATTGATTCTGGGGAAGCCTGTTGAAAATACGGGGTGCATTTTGGCAGCTCGGTTTGTGTCCATTTTGACACTTGTAGTGATGGCTTCACTGAATGGTGTTATTGGAGGCATCCAAGGCATCTGCACCCAATTGACTGCTCCTCCGCACGTCCGGTGCATTAGTCGTCTATTACCCTCGGCTAAAGCAATTTTCTCCAAGTACTCTTCTCTCTTCTCCTCTTACCGCCTAATCATCTCCCCCAAACTTGGAGAAGAGACCCGACTCCAAAAGGTACACTAACAAGATGGGAGGGCTGCAGCACTAACGGGGACGTCGTATCCCGGCCAAGATACAGTGTGTTGAGCAGGATAGGCAATCTCTTCTAATCACATGGCAGTTCCTCATTCTAGAAGTTAAGCTTGATAGTGGCATCCACTGATCTCCGACGCCGGTATTTACTAAAGACCGGTAGATAATTCGGATGATGACGACGACTCTTTCTGTCTCTGCTTCGGTGCTCAATGAGGCCATATTTTGAGTGAATGATCTGAGGATGAGTCAAGTACCGACATAATCAGAGTTTTCATTTCATGGATCTCTGTATGTCTCATCTCAATCTCACCCCTTTGGTATTGTCTCGTCCACTACTCCGCACTCTTTACTTACCCCAGGCAACCAGAGGTAATAGTCTAGCAATCCATAGTTTAGTAAAACCGGGAAATAAACTCCTCTAAACACGACTAATTGACTTTACTGACTCTTAGTCCATGAATCTCCTCTTTTGCGCCCCCATAAATCCTCCATCTCGGCCACAGCCGCCCCCATGACACCATGATTTGTGAACACCATCACCCTAGCGCTAACCTATCAGCACTCGTCATGCCCTGAAGCGATGCTCCCAAAACCACGTTTTTCACTGCCCTCCTCAGATCATCGCCTTTTCATTCCGCACTTTTTGCCTCCCACTATTGGATCATTCCGCACATCGTCAAATGGATGCCACTCTGTATGCATGCAAATGTTTTGAGAGAACTTCTGCTCGTCATCGGGCAGCCGGATGGCGTTTCATATTGAAAGCGTTGATATGTCACTGCCAATAGAACGCTTTGTTGAGATGTAACCCTCCATTTTGAGTCTTTGTATCTGTAAGATCTTATTGTTATCAATGCGCCTTTCGTCAGCGCACATCTACGGCCACGTGGAATCTGCAGATAAGCAAGTTGAAGATTGTAAGTGTGTGCCATCCTGTTGGGTCTTCCTCGTCAGCCGTAATCAGTTTCCTTCTGCTGCTGTGCTCCCCTGTAGAAGTCCCATCGAACGATGACAGGGTGTCGTATCTTGAAGCAGACTCCAACGCCAACGCTTGGCTCTCCGAGTTATCCGCATGGCTTCTACCTGCAGTACCAAGACTGCGGGGACTTGACCGGGCACCGGAGAGTTTCTAGACATAGATCGGTGTCTTGGCCGTTAGTTAACTCTCTTGCGTTTAGAGTATCGCTAGTAAAAGAAACGGCACGCCCGATAGACGTCGGGGCCACACCGTTTCGGTCTTCAATGTCCAGACTCTCTACCCCACGTTTGATGAACTGGCTTACCCCAGCTTCAGCTCTGGGATCATGGCTGCCTTGACTTAGCGCAGCGGCTAAACTTGACCTTTTGTTTGGAGTTGAGATGCTAATGTACGCGCGACCAACATCTTCAAACTTGGAGAAGAGGGCTTGGCTCGGAGTTGCTCGGTTTGCGATACCGTCTTTGACAACACCAACTTCTTCAACAATGATCTATCACTTGGTGAGGCTCCGAGCAGAAGTGAAGAATACCACAATGCTCAAAGGGATCAGATCATCAACTAATCGTAGCGACGGTGTATGTGAAACCCTCAAGTGCTGACTGGCTGAAGGGCAGCACAGAGGTTGAGAGTTGCCTCCATACCACAAGAGATGCCCTAGTCTAAGCTCTAGTCTAAGCTATCCTCAATTAACTAAACATTTCATCTTTAGTATCGGCGGGGTAAAGCAACCCTAGACAAACTTGCTGAGAAATCTGGGGTATCGCGGTCACCTTTTGGAGTAAAAACGCACGCAATGCGCCAAAGGTTTCCCCTTGCCAAGTCGGAAGACCAACAGGCTCTGCATCGACTCAGCCCTTTCTGCTCGCTTCTTCGGTGACCGCGCGGATACCGAAGACGAGAGCCACAATCGTGCCATCAGTCGGAGAATGAGGAGCGATTGGTCGCACATTGACAAGATGCACGTCAAATCCTGCTTCAAGCTGAGTATCTACACACCATTTGGGAAGGTCTGGACCTGGAAACACTGCGGTCTCGCCTGCGACGGCCGATGTCCGAGAGCATTTCTCTATCAAAGAAATGGTTACGAAATATCTGCAGTCTTCAGATGCGAAAGGTAGAATCATGTGGCTTGTGAGATGGAGGTTGTGTTTTCTTGGCTACGCTTTGATGACACTTGCTGAAAACAACACAAAAGTAGTCCGCCATCAGATAATTTGCTATTGATAAGCCTGTTTAAGAGTTGATGATACTATTTGTAATACTCTATGGCTATATGCAGGAGGTTTTAGCTGGTGGTTTGCCTCACGCATTCGTCCGTCCCTATCGACTCAGGGGATACTGCTGCCACGAAAAGTGGCAATTTGATACAACTTGGATGTTTTCAATATTCTGAGCTACACAGAATGCTGTAAATATCCAAAGCTTCCTGTATTTCGAAGCAAGACCGTGTATTTGTGGTCTTTCGGCTGAGTGTCACCTTCGTGTCCTCGGATGAATGGGCCGAGGGTACAGCCAGGACACCGGACAAAGGGAATCAGTAAATCCTCTATTACCAGCGAATGCCTCTGACAATGGGGGACTGGGCCTTCTTTCTCTTTGATGGCTTGTTTGATCGATGTTTTGCGAAATGTTCGCTGCTCTTTTCCGTAGGGAAGGAGCGACTGGGCGTTCAGCCAGTTCACGCTGAGCACAATGCCACAAGTCAACACAAGATTCTTCATCTAACTTTCCGGTCGGGATCCCTTGACAGTACCAATAGCTTCGGAATGAATTCATCGCTCTATGATATGTCGACCTAGCCCGTGAGAGTCGAGTAAATATCAAGCCAGGTGGCCTTCCTACGTCGCCTTATTGCTTCCGTATACCGAACGTCCTTCGATCTCTACACACTACAATGTCCTGTCACGATATCGTCCTGTCACAAGAAGATGAAGGTCACCCTGTTCAACTAAAACGAGCTCACAATGGAATTCCACTAGAATGACATGCAGAAGTCGGCAATCACATCCCACCAGCACCTTGCAGTTGCTCAGCTCCTCGTGTCGGGACCGAACCAGTGTATCGAATACCAAGTATGCCCTCAGCGGTTGACATCGGGTGAAACCTCACTCCCCTTTACAAGACCGTGTCGACGTTGAACATACTGTTGTGCAGGGCACATGTACAAAATTCGGCAACTCGACACTAACGGCCGAACCGGTATCGACGACGAATCTTGTGGACTTTCTGGGTGATACATATGAACCACTGACACGGATCACGATGGGATAGCCTGAATCGACTACCGGGGAGAGCGCAGACCATAGAGCAATGCCAGGAAGTGATGATCTCGATGCCATGGGAACCCATTGACTTTGCTCCGCTGTGTGACACGATACCACGAACCGCCTTCGAAAGTATATCCCTATGGAGTCTTGAGTTGCTGTCATATGGCTCACAAGTCATTTGTAATGCAGGTACTGTGACCTGTGCTACACACTTACAGTTCATGCCGTTGAAGGGTTGCGGCATTAGTCTGTGTCTTTGTTTATTTACATTGTAAGTCACATGCATTCCTTTGGAATCATTGGAAGTAACTAACAGTCAAGTGGTATTGAGATGCAAATATTAGAAACAACTATGCAAATCGCTAATCGAAATCCCAACGCCAAAGGTATCAAATCTATTTACATTCATCCAGAGGTAAAACCTGCTTGAAGTAAGCACCAGCAGGAGTCTTTCCTCCAAGGACAACGTCGAAGTGCGAGGTCTGATCAACAACCTTGATCTCAGCCTGGAAAGTAGTGTATCCACTGGACTTCTTGCCAGTAGCCTTGAACTTGGCGCTCTCCATCTTGATCTCAGGCACTGCGACACCCTTGATGGGGCGCTTCTGGCCAATGGTGAGAGTAAGAGGGTCCTTGGCTCGCTCATTACGAACCAAAGCGGTAATCTTCATCGGAGCGGTGGGCAACTTGCCCCATTGGATGCAGGACTGCTGCTGCTGGTAAAGAACAGTGTCGTCGACAGGGTAACCACCGGTTCCCTGGTTATCATAGGTCTTGACGGCGTTGTTCTTTGTCACCTGGACCCAGAACTTGGTGATTCCGTTCTTGGCGTCGACAGTGGTGTCGAACTCGTAGTTGAGGAAGTTGTTGTAGGAACCAAGGGTTCGACCACCCTGCCAGATGGCCAGCTTGAGGGGAAGAGTGACCTTCTTACCGTCACGACCGACGTAGACAAGCTTAGTGGTAACTCCATCGGCCTTGTTAGCTTCCTCCTTGGTGACCAAAACGCGGATGGAGCCGGCGAAATGGATCTTGCCCTTGCTGTCGAGGGACAAGTCGTTGATGTAGGGCTTGACGACGTAGGGGTCAATGACCTCGGTCAGCTTGACGCTCTTGGGGACGGTGTCAATCATGCGGGCAAAGACCTCGGGGCAGATCTTGTTAAAGCCCTCCTTGGTAGCGAGCTGCTTCATGGTAGCCTTGTCATTGTCAAAGATACGCTTGTCAGATCGGAGAGTAGCGTTCTTGGCAACAATGAGAGGGTTCTTGGTCTTGCCAGACAAGTACTCGGTAGCAACACCGTTGTTGAAGCTGCGGAAGTTGGTTTGGAAAGGAACGGAAGTGTAGTTGTCGGCAGAGACCTCGTGGCCTGTGATCTCAGGGTGGTCGACGTGGTGAACACCACCAACGGCGTGACCACAAGCAACCAGGGCAGTCATGTCCTCCTTGGTGAAGCCAGCCTTTGTGAAGCGCGCAAAGGTGTCCTTCAGGTTGGTGTGAGCCTCAGGAACACCGGCAGGTCCAGCCTTGTAGGCATCGACACGACCAGCACGGAAAGGAACCTGAGGACCACCGCATCCTCCAGTAGCGACAACGGTGCCGAGAGCAATAAGATCAGAGACACTGGCGCGCTGGTTGTGGAAACCGCTGAAGAAACCGAAGGTGTTGAGGAAGGCGTCTCCCTTGTTCTCGGCACGGGCTAGCTCCCAGAAGATGGAAGCGTCGACACCTCCAGTACCAGCAGCCTTATCGTGAGTTACAGCATCGTGGAAAGCTGTTCGGATCCATTCGGCCGAGTTCTGTTGTCCATCTTTGCCGTTTCCGAAGTCACAGCTAATGATGGCTATTTTTTGTTAGTATTGCGTTGGTCTACAATGTATTGCTGGTGACTTGACTTACCATCCATGAATCCAAACTTGTTATATCCACCCAAGTTATTCTGGAGATCCTCAACGTAGTCCCATTTTGAAGGCCAGACGAGCTGCTTAGCAGCCGCCAAAGGAGCGAGAGCGATAGCGACAGTGGTGCCTTTCATGGTGAAGGTGAAGCGAGCGACAAGAGTGAGATGAGAATAATTATGTTACAATATCACGATCCATGAGCTATCTTATACTACATTTTTTCTTTTCTCTCTACTGTACTTAGCCTGTTTCACTCTTTGCAAGCAATCTTGGGCTATACGAGAAATGCTTTGCGGAAAAGTTCCACTTTCTGCGCAAGGTACCCGGCCTGCCCGTGTGATCGTCGATAGTAGGGTCCAGGCCAAGAAAGAATACGAGTGGACTTTTTTTCCCTTGGTGCAGAGACGCTAAAAAGGACCAGAGACCCAGGCTAAGGTCCATGTAAAAGAAAAGGCCAAGGCAAATTTTGGTGCCATCGAGTCCAGTTTATTCTTTAGCCCCTAGCCAGGGGTCCTTAATCTCAATGTAAGGCGAGCCAATTACAGACACTTGATTATACATTGCTGGTCCATTGAGTCAATGCGGGTTCATCTAATTTTAGATTTACGGATTAAAAGTGCCGGATGTAGCATCAGAAACTCGAAGAGGATATCGCCAAGTCAAGCCAAGAGAGCAATTGCAACTTCGGCTCAAAGCACAAGAGGACATTATTCTCAAATACGATAAATTGTTTTGGGTGAATTGCTGATGCATTACCCAATAACCCGTAATGTAACTAGAGAGTCAGATACAATGGCCTTCATGCGCGCTTCTTCCGTTTTCAATTCCGTGCGCAACGCTCAGACACAAGTGCCGAAAACAATTTTTGATCTCGACTCCAGATGACCAATTGGTATTCTAATTTGGGTCAAGCGCCATGCGCGGGAATGTCAGATCCTTATTTATCACATGGCGCTAGAAGGTTGTTAAGGCGCAGAGGCGAGAGTCTAGAATGAAGATATGGATGGATCTAAGCTATACGACAGTGGAGCATGAACAATACTTCCGGGTAGACAGCTGAGCCCAAGGCCGTGATATTGCCGACTTCCAAGTCGACTAAAGCATTTAAGGTAATTCAAAATCTGTTTACTATTCTATAAATATCTATGTGACTGTAGCTTGTCCGTAGTGGGATTGTGACCTGAGAAAACCCAGACGAACATCAAGCGCTATTCCTCAAGCTGCAAGGGACTGATCAATCTCCACAAGGCTATGAATACGACGGTGAAGATCTTTTGTAAAGCGGTCTACCCTATTGGACGCCTAGATTTAAGGGTCTGATCGCCAGAAGTCGCCCGTATCGAGAAATGTCTGAGCCCAACGGCCCTGTGACCCTCCAGGGTAACGTTACTGAGATGTTATTTCGGTTGAGGTGCATACTGTTCTTCAAACATGATAGTCGAATTTGTAACTAGAAACGTACGTTGTTGAATGTTACAACCTTTACAACGCCTCTTCTTGTTTCAAGTCTTGAATCGCCACCAACGGTCCCTTTGGAATAATATCAAGATCCGTCAACCCCAAGACTCTGCGTCTAGACTTTGCATACAGAATTTTGTATTGATCAATCCAAGTCTCAGCCGTCTTTCGAAAAGCCCCATGAGTCCTCGTACTGTCATCCCAGTACAGCCTCCTTACCCACAAATGCAAGTTCGGGTAGTGATCTCTGATAGTACCCAGATTACACATGAAAATCGGTACGTACGCGGTGTCGAAGCGAAGAATAGTTGGATATAAGCGAAGATCTGCCTCCGTGATGTGTTCGCCAAAAAGGAAGGGACCTTTCTCAAGGACCTTTTCCACTCGGTCGAGGGCTTTGAAGACTTTATCGACGTTCTCTTCGTAAGAGGCCTGGGACATGGCGAAGCCTGTTTTATAGACACCATTGTTGATGTCGTTGTAGACCCACTCATTGAGATTATCGATTTCCTGTCGTAAATGTTCTGGGTACAGACCGCCCCCGGGCTGATTGACCTCGCGACGCTCCTCAGGGAGGAAATGGTCGAACTCGGTGGAGAGCATCCTGATGATATCGCTGGACTCGTTGCTCACCATGGTGTGAGTCTTGGTATCCCACAAAACAGGTACAGTATATCTCCCCTCGTAGTTCGGATTTGCCTTGAGATACAGTTTCTTCAGGGTATCAAACCCATAGAGAGGATCCTTGGGCAGACTTCCGTATTTGGCTGCTTCAGGATCATCTTCAAACATCCAGCCTTCTTTGCCCATGTGAAGTGAGCACATGTATAAATCGATTATGTCTTCGAGTCCTTTAAGACTCCTGATTATCATAGCGCGATGAGACTAGGAAACTGTCAGTACTTGATTGGAAGTAAGGATGAGAGGTGACCAGTTATGTGTCAGAAGAATTGTCCTCTAAGGCTTGAGCTACAGAAACAAAGTACCCCAAATGCTAGCCTGAGCTAGCATAAGGTGACCAGAGTACTTCGTCTCTTATGCTCTCGGCGACCAATTCTTCCGATACTTTGATGGTAACGTACCCATGGGCAGCCTGGGCTGAGATAGAGAACATATCGATTCTTCTCAGCTGGGAAGCGAGAGCCGGGTTCGTTGGAGATAAAATCACGAAAACTGCTCGTGGGACGGACGAAAGAGCCGTCTGCATTTGGCTTGATCCTGATTTCGTCAACCTTTCGAAAATATCAGTAGAGTCCGTTGCGAAACAGGGTGAAGGATGGTAGACTAACCTGATCAACCATTGTATCTGTGAGCAAATTTATTTTTGTGGTAGAAAATCTGAGACGAAAGTCTGAGCTCGGATTCAGTTGTAGTGTGTGATGAAAAGAATAAAAACGTAGGAGATTTTGTTTCTGAAATAGAAGAATCAAAGACCTGGAGCTGCGTCGAGATATATATCCAGCCATAGTCCTTATATATACCCATCAAGATTTGAAATACCAATAAGGCACCTCACCGAAGAACGACCGCCATGCTTACTGATTTAAAAACTCCCCGCGCGCATGCTGATTGTTTGATGCAGAATATGTGGATATTTTTGAAGGTTGATAATCAAGTAACTAGAGTCGGAAGGTCGAGTACGCTCCCGCGCGGCACGGCGGACGGTGGCTTCGGATCCGAAGATGGGGGCCGGACCAGAAAGGAATACGTCGCGATTCGCCACTTCAGTCCGATACACAGTATTTGCTTTGACTCGCAGTCGACTATGATAATGTGATGCTATACCGAGTCAGGTGGGTAACAGAAGGATTGTCCCCTGAGGCTTAGGGTGCCAAAATAAAATAGCCTAAAAGCAAGTCTAGACTGGCATAAAATTACTAAACTATTTCGTCTCTTAGGATCTCGGGGTCATTTCTTCTGACACCCTGAGGCGAGTTAATCAATACATTGTGATGTGCCTGGCAGTGCAAGCATTCGGGTGACACATCCGGCGTGAACTCACGTGATGTCACTGTGACTCCCTCCAGGCCGGAGCTTCGCTCTGGAACTTCAATCTTCACCTTCATACAGCAGAATTTCTTTGAATCAACTATGTGGAAATGGCACCGGAAACATTCCCGCAGTTCCTACAACTCCCGAAAGAGATACAGATCTTGATCTGGGAAGCCGCCGTCCGCCCCGTCCCAGGCGACCGACACGTTCATCGCTTCTTCCTCGCAGACTATCACCTCAAACGCCCAGCTCCTCTGCGAAATATCAAAGCCCCATTCCTGAATCTCCTACGCGTCAAAAACCACGCCTACGCTTCTTTGAACCACTCTACTGGCCTTTCGTTGGCCATACCCAAAGATGACGTAGACGGCAATCCCAATGATTCTGTTTATCTATCCGACAGTTCTCTTTGGACCGTGTGTAAAGAGTCACGCCAGGCTATGGAGAGAAGATTTAGCAGAAATGAGTGGTGGTCAAAAGAGAAAACACCTTTTCATCCGAAACGTTCAGCCGAGCCGGGTCAGTATCTCGGACAGGAGGGTGTCACACATACAGCATCGTACAGAGAAAATGGTGCGATTGTCAAGCATATCACTGTAGACTACCAGAGAGATCTTGTACATCTGGACCCTCGCTATCTAGGTGATCTTGTATGGTATCGTCACTTGGGGGCCCTTGCGGAGAGCGACTTTCTTCCTCTTTTCCATCAGAGGATAGAAGATTCCCCAGCAGTCAAGCTTAGTTTCTTGGGAGACAATATCGCGCTTGACTTCGACCGGTCTATATACGATGTCTCGCGGGGCAAGAAGGTACATTTCTACCAGAGAAACTTGCAGATACATTCTTATCACTTCACGGATATGATGTGGCTTTTGGTCAGCACTGCGAAGAGGAATGTTTGGTTCATCGACTATGCCCTGGTACCAACAGCTGAAAAAGACGGCAGGATCTTTGAAGAAGGGGCAAAATCAAAAGAGGAGCCACCGGCAACTCGGGAAATCTTTCGTTCGGACGACTGTATCTATACAGAAGTAAGACAGGAAGACATCGGTCCGCTCTGGTGCGTCAGCGACTACGATGAAGCCTACGATGGCGAAAATCACCACGCATTTACCCTTTTCGATTGGTTGACAAGACTGGTACAAGTGGAAGATCAATCGTTATTGAGAGTCTTGGCATGTCAGACTGCACCAGGACGGCTTGTCCGACAACGAAAGCCATGGTCGAAGCGGTGTCACGGTCATTCGACCTGCGAGGAATGTCATCCGAAGCCCGTTCCGCGTGTACGGCCGTCTACGATCGAGAATGAGGGGTCTGAAGGTTTGGGGGATATATCGGACTCGGATTTGAATTTGTTTGACTGAACAGGCACGAAATCGTACGCTAGAGCTACTCCTTCCGAAAACTCTGAGAGACAGTCAGCCAGCGGAATACTATTAAATTCGTGCTCGCTCCTACCATAACCAAAATATTCCAATTCATATCGTTGCGTCGGTGATATTTGATCAAAATTATCTGTTCTTCAACATGGACGCGGCAACATCGGACGTGGCGTCGTGTACCTGAGCCGGTGGTTCGTTGTATATACCTCTGTAGAAAAGCACGGTGAGGATGGGGAACATGATAGCTGTTCCGAGCCACTGCTCGAGTGTGAAGTTGAGTGGTCTATTGGGTACCAAAGGTTAGCGATATAATGATATCGAATGGAACTGACGGGAGATTGGGCGGACAATGGACTATTTGTTATGGTCTTCTAACAAACACAGGACACTTACTGATTGGGAAACATCTTGGCTATGCTTTGTGACCGAAGTTGGAACCTTTTGAGGGTTTCACAAGGAAGTACGTGTATGCTGAAGATCAATCTGTAATTCCAGATGATGATTAGAAGAAGAAATCAAGATTCAACTTTGGCAGGGTTAGAAGGACATGACATTCAAGCCAAGCCATTGAACAACCGCCACCTTGAGATTTCGTGTCTAGTTAACATTTTGAACTAATTGGTGACTTGCCACGTCTCTTGCTGTGATTGACGTGAGCTTATTGTGTACAAACTTTGATGTACTGTGGTAAAATCAAGGTGCTGGAAGTGCAGGCTTGCAGAAGAAGCCCTCTGGCTGTTGATTACATATTCTTATACAGAGGAAAAGGCTACACGAGCAGTAGGGTCCATCTGTCCAAGATAGCTTGTCTGTTGTCTTACTGCAGGATTTCGTCTTTTTATACAAGATGTTGTCGTTCAAGGTAGTCACCTGACATGCCTCGGCTGCAACCAATAAGATTCATGGGGCTGAGCCAGCTGCGCCTCTCCACGGAATCCATTGGGCAGAACACCAGGCAGACTGTCTTAAACCTCAACCTTTTAACTTCAATTTTCTTGAAATATTGACATTTTTCCGCCTTCTTTCTTCCAGTAAACATAAATTCCGATGAATCTTTTCTCTCGTCTCCGCAAGGGAAAATTCCCAGAACAAACCCCGGACCAATCAACGTTGGATCCACATACTTGGAAGCTTCCTTCCTCATACGCAACATCTCAGCCAGGATGGAAGCCAACCATAATTCCGGACCCAAAGGTTTTCGCCAACGTGTTCTCTATTCCGACAGAATTCGAACCTGTGAGGGTCGAAACCCTGCTCGCTTATCCAGATGCAAGCCATGCCGCAGTTCATCTGGCTCTGCTGGAGTGTTTCCGGAATTTAAGAGCTAGCGCTAGAGCTCTTGACGTCAACATCGTTCAACCGCCATCTTATGTCGAAAAGTCCACGGCTGGGTCATCATCCGAAACTGCGCCATTGCCTGAGTCTCAGAAATGGGATTTCCTTATCAAGTTGGCTATCACGCGCTTTACGGCTTGGTGGTCAAATATTGACATGGTTTTGAACCATGCGAGTGTTTATTCGCACCATGCTGGAAGCCAAGTTGCTCTTCAGCTGACAAAAGACTACTTGCCACCTTTGGATATACTTTTGGTGTGGTACGCTCTGATATTGAACGCCGAGGCTCATGAGGCTGCATGCCAAGCCCATGATGGTGATACTGCAAGGCTCAAGAACCTCTGCTTCCCATGGCCTGCGATACGTGACGTTATTGATATGGATAAGATGGAATATACTTTACCCCGCGCTGCTCAGAATCTGTTCACAAACCTATCAGAACAATCTTCCGATATTCTTACCTATCTAAACAGCCCTCCGGCATACACTAATTCCGGCAAATTGCACTTTAAGGTTGATTTATTCAGCGAAGTTAAGAAGCATGACAGCTTCATTGATGAGTCGCATCAGCGTTTATGGATACGGTCCCCGGCTTTGCATGGGTCATTGGGCCGCGCGGGTGGGGAATATCTAGACTTTCATCTGCGAGAGCCTAATGCTGTTGAGGAAGATATATTGGATAGTTTATCATTTGGTACTCGTCTATTCTGGCGAACGCATAGCCTTTTTCCAAGACAGTATAAAGCCTTTCTGGTGGAGATCCGGAAAAACAAAACGGATTCCAAGGAGGATCTGAAACTCATCTTGGATGGTGAAGACGAACCGCTTGGATCAAACCAGTGTTGTTGCTGGATCTGTGAGAGGATTCGAGATGATCTACCAGAATTCTACCATACACAGCCATCCTATGCACCATCGTCTTCCTCGGCACCTATACTCTCAACCGAAGTTCAAAAACAACTTTCGACATTGTCTTCGGAGCAAATAAGTCAAATCCAAGATGATCTAGGATTTTATCTCGCAGTTGAAGATGCTCGCAAGCGCAAAGTTCCTCTTCCTACGAGGCCACCTACAGCTGCAGAGAAGGACGCGGATAAGATATCGAAACAGAAGCAAAAAGAGCTTGGGTATTTACCTGGGTTGCACGAATATCTTGAGGTTTTGCCTGATGGGACAAGGAAGATAAGACAGAGGAAGGGCAAGGGAAATAGATATTATTACATGATGGCTTTATAGTATAGA
Organism: Fusarium caatingaense; assembly: GCA_013624355.1. Lineage (NCBI taxonomy): Eukaryota > Fungi > Ascomycota > Sordariomycetes > Hypocreales > Nectriaceae > Fusarium > Fusarium caatingaense. The sequence continues at coordinate 129,139 of JABKKP010000099.1, read as the reverse complement.
GAACTTGTATGTTTAATCCAGTATGGCATCATCTTTTTCGACTTTTGGTCATCAACTAATAGTCCTTATCTGAAACTGGTCCTCCGCCCAAGGAGCTTACTCTAGAATGACTTTTGGATATCTATTCAAAGTGACTCTTGTCTATATTTTCACCGGGACCAAGTAGATCATCTACTGGCTCTTAGGTCTTAGCTACCTCTAGGCCAGCCGCCCATTACGCTTGCAGTTCACAAGGATGAATCCTTTTTGAGCAGTGGCCGCTGAATAATGATCTCCGATTTCTGACTTATGATGTGATAATGCCTCATCCAAGACCTCGTATTTCTGCCATGAACGCTGTTTCACTTTCACATTCTTGTTGCAAGGGGGATCTCCTAAAAGGATAACACATGCATACGCACCGTATTTATCCGGCACTTTTTGGCCGTGGCTTATTGGGTGTGATGTCTCAGCTCGGCAGACCATGCGAAGCGATCTGGACTTTTGCGTGTGGATCATCCCATTATGCACTCTTATCACATCCGTGGCCAAGCAAGGTGCTTGAGATACCTTCAATGTGAATCAAACATGAGTTTCTTTGCGGCACAGATCGCGTCAAATGCAGATATAACTAGCTGTAATAGTAAAACTCATCCTATGTGGCTTGCGGCTGAGGTTTCTTACCCTGCTCATTCGTTCAACTCAGCAAGTAATGGCTCCGCACTCGCTTCCTTTACGCGGAAAGTTGTCCAAAATAAGCGAATTGCAGCAGATTTCCAAGAGATTCTTTTGATTTAATCATTTAAAGGCTACAAAAGTTCCAGATTTTCCCTCTTCCTTGTAACTAAGACCAGAGAAGGACATCACCTAAGTACGACCGGCTCCCAAGAAGCAGTACTGGAACCCCCATGCAGTTAGTCCCACATCCTTTCCACTTTCACAAAAGATGGTAACGTGGCTATTTATCTTTGAAGATGAAATTAGACCCAGATGTGGTTGTCAGTGTAGTTTGAGAGATTATTGGGAGAGATATGGCGAAGAAAAATGACGATACACGATTTCAAGAACACTTAAGAATCGTTGATGAAGTTGCCCCAACATGGAGAGTGCAACCGGCCGCCTAGGTTCATGACTGTTCCATACTCAGTAACAACATAATTACAAACAAGTTTCAATTTATGGCATCTTCAACTTGTCTAAATCAGCGTTGGGATCTCAAGTGCGCCGAGTGCTTAAAGGAGAACCCTCCCAGATATCTTCTTCCATCTCTTCCATCGCACCTTGCAACCTTTCGACCTCTGCCCAACACTCTTCTCTTCTGAAAGCATCCGGCCATCCAAAACTGCGATATAAATTCCTCACAAACGGGACGTTTTCATAACGACTAATGTCCTCACCCTGCGCTAGAAAATGGTCCTCGGTAATCACCTCATCCTCTTCAACCTCGTCAATCTCTTCCCAGTCGGCCGTGATAATTCCAGGCGGCCCAGGGAGTAATACCAATCTTCGGTACTGGTCCTTCAGACGGTTGAAGTAGACCTGAATGTCAACAGGATCTTCGCTGTCGCCTTTCAACTCATAGTCAACAATCATGCCATCTTTAACATTGAGCCACAATAGATGCGCTCCGCTTTCCATGCCGTCAGCGAGACGAATGTAATGCTTTTGGTCGGGCTCAGCATCGTCCCAGTCAAAGTCGTAGTCCTCTCCCCAGCTCATCTCCTCTTCGATATCCTTTTCCGTGTACTCGGGGATATCACACAGTTGGGACTTGTAGTGAAACCCGACAGGCCATTCGCGCTGTTTGAAGTAGGGAACGTGACGCATGAATTCGATGACTTTGTCGGACTTGTCAAGTCCTGATAGAAGCTCAGAAGTGAGGCTGGGCCACCCTTCGGGGGGAGCGACTTTGAGATCTTCAGGGTTGAAGTGAAGAGTTGTTAAGAATTGGTAGAAGTCGAGGATAATGGCGACCAATTCTTGGACAGTATAAGCTGGAACTCTGGGACCTTGCGGGCCAGATTCACTTCCCTCCTCATCACTTCCTTGCTCGTCGCTCTCATCCTGATCATCTTCAGAGTTGTGATTCGAAGTTTGAGAAGACGCAGGTCCATTTGCTAAGGATGCCTGTGTCGATCTTTCCGAAGCGGAAGAAGATCGTCGCGATGCTCCATTTGGGAGAGTTTCACCCACGGAATGATGCTTCCAAGTCATTTTGAGATGCCAAAAAAGGATGGGAAGAACAAGAAATTAATTGAACGGAGTCTGACGAGCTAAGTACCATTTATCTAGGGGCTAAAAAGAAGTCGTTGCTTGCTGCCTTGAATGTGGATTCCTTTTATTGCTAAGTGAGATTTGGCGTTAGTGCGACGCGGCTGATCTGATAAGATCTTATCGTGAGATTGGGCTTAATGTTGAGTGGCATACAATGCAGCTTCCATTTTGGTACAGAGACTGGATGTATTTATGAGTAAAGGGCCATAAAAGATGGGCAAAGTTGTGGACGGGATTGATACATGAATTAACAATATTCTTAACAACTTGAGTCTACATTTGCTACCTATAAATGAGAGTCCACCATTCGGTGGAGATGTGTCCTTGGCATGGAGGTTTAGGCAGATCTATCAATAAATTTGATCACCTTATGTCCTGTCTTACTCAACTCAAATCCGTCAATCCCTTCAACAAAAGCCACCTTAAATCTGTGCTGATTAGCATGATGATTGTCAAACAGCGTCTTCATGCGGGCAATTAAAGCCTCTCGAGATCCAGATCTCGCATCATCTTTACATAGTACGCGGATCTCGAGAAAGACCTCCATGGATGGCTCGACTTTGTACAAGATAACCTGCCATTGAAGAACACCGTATTCCTCCTTTGACAGTACGGTAGCCAGAGTGTCGAACCTAGTATCGAAACCATCCCAAGTGAAGCTGAAGCGCTGGTCGCGGCCGTGCAGGCGAAGGACGCGGAAGTAGGGTAGGTCATCCTGGGGGATCCGCGAGTGGCATTGTTTGGGGAGAGGATGAACGGAACCTATATCGCCGTTTATGTACCGAACGACAGGGTTTCGTAAGCGCGCGAGGACAGTTTGTGCAATCACGCCTGTTTCTCCCTCAGGAAGAGTCTCTGGTGCTGCATCACCTTTGGTCTCGTCGTAGTCAAGCGGCAGGATCTCAATCAGCATCATGCGAGTGTCAAACACGAAGTCGCTGTATGCGGCACCTGGCTCAGTAGGAGTAAGCTCAGGAGTGTTCGCTCCGTATGGTCCAGCTTCTGCACTGCCTAGGATAGAGCAGATCTTGACTGGTCCCAGAACTTCAAGGATGTGCGCTCTTTGCGCAACTGTGAGTCCTTCCGAAGTGTAGATGATCTTGTTAAGTTTAATCTTCTCTCTGCCCTCTTTCAGAGTTGAGATATGATGGACCACGGCAACGATTTGACTCCCGTCACTGCGAGGGTCAGACTCCGATCTTGACATACGAAACGTATAGAATGAGACTTACCCTGTGAGGACATTTGCAGAGAACTCCTGTAGCCATTGCACCGCACGACTAGGAGTAATGTTCCCAGCAGCGAGAACGGAAGCGCCCGCGTTCTCCATAATCTCGCACGTCAAGTCGAGGGACCTGTACACTGTAAGAGTCGTGCCTATTGAGCCTTGCGCTTGAGCATCCCCTACCTATAAAGACTGCCTCCATGATGAGTCGACAAAACCCAGTCGCCACGCTCAATGAGACCGATCTTCTTTAAGAACTCCCCGAAATAAGTTCTTTGCTGACGGTTCTCAAGAGCATTAGTCGCAAAGAACAATGGCACTGACAGAGTGCTTCCACCACCTGTCACACTTGTGTATACATTGTGACGGTACGTGTTCTCGGGACTGGTATCGTTCACCAGTCTCTCAATGACCTTGTATCTGGGAAAGTTAGACGTGATCATTGAAATCAGTAGGCCACTTACAGGTCTTTCTTATGGAGGAGAGGGTGTGCTTTCAGACCGACTTGCTCAGGCCTCTCCCGACCTCCAAAGGGAAGCAGGTTAAATAGGGGCTTGATCAAGCTTCTGCCTGGATATTTGGCTTCACTGCTCTCTGCAGCAGCCTTCTTTCTGGCCGCGCGGACAGCTTCATCTGTTGGCGGGTAGGTTGCATCTGAATAGAACGGGTGTATTTTTGCAACCGCTAGAACGTCGGCCAGTGTATACATGGTGCTCGGGTCCATTATCTTGATACTGCTGGAGGACGAATGTTTGGTATCTGAGTCTCTCAGTGACAATGCTTCTAGCTGCCGCGTATACAAATTGGACTCTTATATGTGCATGTACATGTACAGAGTACCTTCTGCAGAGGTAGGTTGTCATCAGTAAAAGAGAGCGGCCGACTGAGCAGTTCCAATACTGCCTCCCCACGTAACATCCCTCCAATATTCGCCCTGGCCCCAATGTGTTGAGTAATTACAGTTGGCTAATGTGTGCTCAGTTCATCTGTCTCAGATGACGAGCGAAGAGCAAGACATCCGACATGCTGTCACTGAAGTAGCTCTTGGAGACATGATTCCCAGGGAGGCCGGTCGGACTCGGAGCTTTCAAGAATGTAAGTAGCCGCGGCAGTAATCTGGTAACCCATCGAATCGGGTCTTGAGATGCTGCCACGCCGGAATCGCTGACGGACGTCAGCAAGGGTCGTGCAGAAGATCAGCAAGGGCTAAAGCGGGACGGGACGGGCTAGGAATGAGGCTTGCTGGACAAGATTGCTGAAGGGGGCTAATATTGATAATATACCGAGACATTGGGATGGAGGTGATGACATCCTTGCAATTGAGTTCGGGGGCCGTGAAATTTTATGGAGAATGCCATTAATTTGTTACCCGACGTGCTTGGCTGTGACTGACGGTAGGCAAGGTTGATCCAGTCGTCAAGATTGTTGGGACAATTGGCCGCCGAGAGCATACGAGACGAAATAATTTAGGTACCTTATGCAAGCTTGGACTGGCTTTTAGGGTACTTGACTTTAGCAGTCCAAGCCTTAGAGGGGATATTCTGTTGCCTAATAGTACTGGACATGCTAGTATTTTACGGTGCCCAAATGGAGTCCTACATGCTTTTCAGCTGCAGTCTAGTCACTTTAAAAGCTACGAGGCCCTTGCGACACAGTAAATCGGTGAAGGGTAGCGCAAAAAGTAAGATTCTTCATATATGCATCTTGCATGCAAGATCAAGTACAAACTCAGCTATACGACATGACGTATCCTTGCCTCTCTGATTAGCACCCTAGTGAGAACTATCGAAAGCACGTGCATCCCATCTCACCCTGCGAAGATGACGCTCAGGATCGTTGATGTTATTCCGAGCGTGTAGCCAACGACGATTGTCCATCAGGATAATGGATCCCTTGGGTAGATCCGACGATTTGAGGTGCACAGTTGTATGTTCTTGAACCTCCTGCTGCACGAGTGCTGTACGAAGCTCTTCCAGCGCTACTTCTGCTCGGGACGTCAATGGCGTGACGATGTCTTCTCTGAATCTGATCATAGTCGATTGACCATTCGAAATGAGAATACTCCCAGTGATGTGCTTTCTGTCCTGGTCCTTGATAAATTCCGGTGGGACCTCAATGCGGAACTCGGGTGCCATGAGAGCAGCTTTGCTTTCTGTGGAAAGAAGTTCATTGAGCTTCTCAACGTTCATCACAGAGAGAGTTCCTCCACCGTAGCGATCGTGCTGAAGGACCTGAAGAGCAAAGTATCGAGGTATCAAAAGCTCATAGCTGCAGTCACTGTGCCAGCTTTTAAAATGTTAGTACCTGACTAGAGTTTTATGCAAGATGGGAGTACTTGCGGGAACTCATTCATAGTTTCCGATCGAGCCTAGAGAACTAGTTAGAGGAGTCAATCAAGCCTAAAAGGTGGACGTACTTGGTGGTTAACCGCCTGGAACGTAGTCTTGTTGGGTCGAACATCCCAAAACCAGCCACGCTTAGCACTATGCGATATAGGTAGGCGATGGTGATGGTGCTCATGCAGACTCACAAGGAGTTGCTTGAGATAAGAGCTTGAAGCATCGTGGAAGCCAAGACTGATCTTGAGCATGCCTGTACGCTCTAGCTGCGACGACACTCGGTCGACATGGTCGCGTTGTTGAGCATATGAAAGGCTCGGGGCCTCTAGGACTTGTAGTGTGTGCTGTGAAGCCAGTGTCGCAAGCCCGCGGGCTGAGAGGGGAGAAGTATTTGACGCAAAGGGTCGAAGAAGACGAGCAGTACTTGAGAAAAGCATGATAGGCAGTATGATGGGCTGTGTATGATGAAGACGAGGAAGTGACTTAGACCCTGAGGGACTTCGGGCTTATTAACAGTGCCCATGAAAGGTGCGTGCAGAGGGAAGTTGTCTGGGTACAAGTGCGTTGAGGAGCACTTTCCCATGTCAAAACACGAAGAGCCAGCCTGCATCATCTGTGTCGCTCCTGCCACTGTTAAGTTGGATGTCTTCGATGGTACCCACTACTCGACCAGGGAAGGTGCAATGACATCTACCCATTGGACTCGAGATGACTTGAATCACCTGCCTGTCTTAACTGACCACTGGTTCTGTTCTCGTAAACACCAGCTTTCGTCTCTCCGTGCATAAATAGCCGGGGAATGATCCTCCTTCCCTAGCTATTATCCAACAAACCAGCCCACCTTCATCTACTCCAGCCCTCCATTTTCACAATGCACACTCAACAGCTCACTCATATCTTCGTCGGTCCTGGTGCTGATGATGTTGCACCTGTATCCAGTCACAACATGGATGTGGCCTCCTTCGCACGAGAGGAAGCTCAACTACAAGAGTCTGTCCTGAAGTTATGCCCGGCGAATCTTTGGCACAATGGTTCCTACGCATCAGGATGCCCTCGCCCTGTCCTTGTGGGTGAACATCACCAACAGCAGATGCAAGATCTGCATGAGGCTTTGACAGCAGCCATTACGGATATTGTGCAACGCTGGTGGAGCGACACAGAAGCAAGATTCCCAGAACGTATGCCCCTGGAGGTCAGAGAAGAAGAACTCCTCCAGGTGAGTACGATCGATATGAGACAGAAGAATCGCAGGGATAGAGTTAACAAGAAATGCAGTGGATCGAGAAACAAGTCGCGATCGGCAACCTGCCTCAGTTTTCGCAGTGTCTAGGCTCGTGGCGCCCAGACTTCCTGGTGGAAGAGACCGCCGAACGCGAAGAATCATATTGCATCACCGAAATAAATGCGCGCTTCTCCTTCAATGGGTTCATGCATGAAGCATACGGTCAAGAAGCCATCAATCGGAGTGTTCGAAGTGAAACAACAGGGCTCGTCGGCGCCACGGACCCTTCGAGGGTAAGACATCCAACCCCACAATGTAACCACGCCTTATTCTGACAGCAATGCAGATCTTGCAGGGATTATTCAGCTTGTTCGATCCGAACTATCCCCTGCATCTGCTGAAGGGTGACGAAAAGGGCATCGATATTCACATGTTTATTGAAGCTGTCTGGCGTCGCTTCGGTATCAAGCCTAGAATGACAACCCCGGCACAGCTGAGACTGCTCCCAGATTTGCGCAGCAAGACAGGGTACAGACTATGTTGCGTTGTCAAGAACCTCAATGAGCCGGCGATCAATGCTTGGAGGTTCACAGCCAAGAACGGCGAGGTCTGGGAAGAAATCCACCAAGTTGGACTTGAACTCCACCAGCGAGAACTTGACGCATTGGACCTGGAGGTGTTACAACAGGTCAGCCTCCGATGCTTCAACGACATGCGTACCGTGCTACTTGTGCACGACAAACGCATGCTGGGTATCATCAGGCAAGAGTTGCCGCAGCTGTTGGCTTGTGGCGTCCTGGCGGATTCACAAGCTGAGGCTCTGAGAAGTGGTATCGTTGATACAATCCTTCCTGGATCCGATGAGCTGAACAACCTCATCCAAGCATCATGCAGTACTCCCCAACTACGACATGGGTATATCCTTAAGCCCATTCGTAGTGGGAAAGGTGATGGGATCATTTTTGGCGATGACCTAACGGACGATGAATGGATGTCCCGTCTCAATGGTCTGACCTCTGCTAATATTGTCCCCGGCGTATCATGTGTCGTACAGCGGCGCATCATTCCCCGCAACTATAATCTTGTACTACGTGCCTCGGTGGGAATGGTGCAATATCCTCTCGTCGGCACATACCATGTCGCTCATGGTAAGCTACTGGGACTTGGCACTTGGAGAGCCAGTGGAGGACGCATTGTTGCAGTGTCTTCTGGTGGGTCGTGGCTTTGTTCCGTTATGAGAAAGTAGTACGAGCGACATCCCTTGGTGTTGTATAGAACCTGAATCTATCTTATGATGCGTTGAATTATTGACTCATGCATCCCTCAATTGCGAATGACTTTTGCTTATTTCAACATCAGCTTCGGATGACATTCCTGCTGTGATACACATCAAGGGCAGCATCGCAGATGTCATGTCTCAAAGATAACAGTTACTTCACTTCGTAGCTCCCTAGAACTTAACTTGCTCCACTGTTTGTTTCTCCGCTATAATCTGACGGTGAGACATCTAGGCATTGGCCGACCTCATCATCCCGTGTCTCGCGGAGGTGGACAAAAGTCTCGGGCCTCTCCATCGATAGTCTCGTAGATCTCAGCAGGGGTCTATTGCACCCAAGTGCCTAACTTAATCAATCTCGATAACACAACTATGAGAAAACTGGCAATCTGTGATCATTCACTGCAACTCGGAGACAACATATGTGTCTGAAGTTTGAAGGGAGTTGTCCATCGCCAGATCAACCAGTCTTGTACTTTTGACAGTAACTTTATGAATTCTCCAATGCTTCAATTATGATTCAAACATTTTCGCTGTCTCTGGGCAGTGTAACACTGGCCGTCTCGTTACTCTCGTGTTCTATCGCATTGCAATCGGCCCTCACCCAGTCGAGGAACGGCAAAGCTAGAGATCAATTCTACGAAGATACTGATGGATGTGCCTCGCCAGAAACTCTTGCAAAGTTCACGAACAAGGTTTCCAAGGGCTTCATTATCGCGATCTCTGCAACTGGCGTTGGTACATCCATTGCTGGTCTCGTTTTGACTACCCTTCACCATGGGTCTGTTATTGTGGCTGTGTTAAATGTTGCTACTTGGGTAAGGTATACGATATTCCTCTGACTGGCTTACAAGTTCTAATGCTATTAGGCACTGGCCTTTGTTCATGGTATCTGCATCGCTGTCCAGCATTCACCTGTGGTAGCTCACAAGCTGGGAATCTTGTTGCTATTCACTGGTCTAGCTCTGACAGTCTCGTCATTATCTCGACTCAGCCAATTATTCTCGAATCACACTCGAGCTCCTACGAGCGCGATCTTTCCTGCCGTCGTCAACACCGTGTTTGCCGTCGCATTGACGCTCGCTAGCACCTGTCTCCCAAGAAGACCGGATGTCTTCCACAAAAACGTCGCTGTCGATCGCCAATACAGTACATCCTTTCTAGGGCGCTTGACCTGGACGTGGATTCAACCTCTTCTGCGTCTTGCAGCGCAACAGCAAGATTTGGATACAAAAGATGTGCCCCAGGCAGATTCGCGGTTGCGATCGCAAGAGCTCAAGAAGCAGTGGGATGAACAGCCACGACACGAGTCACTGTTCCGTTATATAATAGCCCTGTATAAGGGCAGGCTTGTCGTTTTATGGATAGCTACTCTGGTTCGGTGTGCTGTTAGCATTCTTCCGTTCTGGTTCATGCTCAAGATCATCAATGTCCTCGAGGACCGCAAGACATCTTCGGATAACATGAAGTTGATGGTGTTTGTCTTGGGCATGGCATTTTCCAACATGTTGGACTCGGTAATTACACCCTCTAACCTTCTTCTGCGACAGGGGACTGACAGCTTTTAGTGGATGGAGGGATGGGCATATTGGTATGCCCTTGAGAGTCTTGCCTTGCCAGTTAGGTCACAGATTTCTGGGCTCATCTTCAGCAAGGTTCTACTGCGAAAGAACATTAGAACTGCAGGTGGCGATGACTCTGTCTCTGAGTCCGATGCTACGTCGGAAGAAGAAGAGACTTCCCTCAAGTCTCATCAAGCGATCGTCAATTTAGTCGGCATCGACACAGAACGTCTCTTCTACTTCCTCCAGTACCACTTCCTCATCATAGCTGGCATCGTCAAACTCATCATCTTCTCCATCTTCCTTCTTCGCGTCCTAGGCTGGCTTCCCCTCATCGCAGGTATTGTCGCATGGGCTCTCACTTTGCCATTCAACACCTGGTTCTCAGGCAAAGTGCTGACAGAGTCGAGAACATTGATGAGACATCGCGACGTCAAGTTATCAAAGATCAGCGAGGTGCTTACTGGTCTGCGACAAATCAAGTTCTCCGCCTTGGAAGCACAATGGGAAAAGAGGATTCTAGCTCTGCGAAACGCCGAGTTGGCAACATTGTGGAAGTTCTTTCTTGCTGACAGCGGACTGTTTGCATGCTGGGTAATAAGCCCAATCCTGCTGGCTGTCGCGGCGTTGACTACGTATGTGCTTGTTCATGGTACACTACTGCCTTCCGTCGCGTTCGTCAGTATCGGTATATTTAATACGCTCGAGACAACGCTGGGTTCTCTTCCCGAACTCTTCACTCTGGGACTAGACTCGTTGGTATCGCTGAGGCGAATCAGTACCTATCTTGATGAACCGGAGAAGCAAACCGAATTGCTCGTGGGCGATAGAATCAGCTTCCACAATGCATCTGTTGCCTGGCCCAGCGCTTCCGAGAAGTCCACGGAAGGTGACTTTGCACTCTCCAAGCTTAGTCTGTCTTTTCCCAACCATGCGCTTTCTGTAGTGTCTGGCAAGGTCGGCACAGGCAAGACTCTCCTGTTGTCTGCCATCTTAGGCGAAGCGGACCTATTGAGCGGCTCAATCTACGTGCCTAGAAGACAACCGATTGAGACCAGAAACTGGATCATCCCAGGTTCAATTGCCTACGTCAGTCAAACTCCATGGCTAGAAAACGCTTCCCTTCGCGACAACATCCTTTTCGGCCTCCCGATGGACAAGTCAAGATACAAGAAGGTCCTAGAAGCCTGTGCTCTAACACAGGATCTCTCCTTACTCCAAGACGGCGATAACACTGAAATCGGAGCGAACGGTGTCAATTTAAGCGGCGGCCAGAAATGGCGTGTTACTCTGGCGCGAGCTGTGTACTCGCGTGCAGAGGTTCTCTTGATGGAGGATATTTTCAGCGCTGTTGACTCTCATGTCGGAGCTTCGATCTACGATAATTGTCTTACTGGGGGCGTTTGCCACGGAAGGACGAGGATCGTCGTCACTCATCATTTGGGTCTTGTTATGCCTGGTGCTAGCTTCTTCGTTGAGCTTGGCGATGGCGGCGTTTTGTACTCTGGGCCTCCCAAGAGTCAATTCGAGCTGTCGGACGGTCAATTGGACTCAGAAGTACTGAGTGCCGATACTCAAGACACTGCAAAGGTGGACCACAGCTCTCATCATTTCTCAGGCCGTCGTCAATCCTCAGTTTCTACCGTCGGAGGCGAAAATCGGCCTTCTAAGTCAGAAGATGCGCCCAAGAAGTTCATGCAAGAGGAAACGCGTCAGAAAGGCAATGTGAAAGGGGGAGTTTATCTGGCATATGTTCAAGGCAGCGGTGGTATTCGCCCATGGATAATTTGCATCGCCGTCTATCTAGCCTATCAAGCAGGAATTCTAGGAAGAGCCTGGGTTCTTCGTATCTGGACTGCTAGATCCAGCGCAGGCGCGAGCGTCGCCCACCATATTGTTGGTTCGACAGTCTCGACACAACAGCTTCTTTTCCGGTCGTCCATACAGATCGAACTAGACCCTGATGTTTTGTTCTATCTGAAGCTCTATATCGCCATTTCTGTCGCTACTGCCACCGTCGGAATTTTAAGATACCTGTCATCTTATTATCTTGCCGTCAGAGCCAGCAAGTCCCTCTTCGAGAGGATGCTTTTCGCTGTCATGCATGCCCCTCTACGGTGGTTAGATACAGTTCATACCGGTCGGATCCTGAACCGCTTCACGGCAGACTTCAATAACATCGATGAAAGGATCGCTTTGAGCTGGAGTATGTTCTTCTCACATCTCTTGAGACTTGTCAGCATCTGCATCGCTTCTTGTTTCGCTTCTGCTTATCTTATTCCACCGGCGATTGTATTGTTGGCAATAGGCGCTGTCATCGGCAACAGATACCTAATTGCTAGTCGGCCGTTAAAGCGCCTCGAGAGCAATGCCAAATCACCGGTGTTTGAGCTGTTCAACACGACATTGGCTGGTATTGCCACTATCCGCGCGTTTCGGAAGACTCAGACGTATCTTGAGCAGATGCACAGTAATCTGAACGCTTGGACAATGACAACGTTTTACATCGCTCTGGCGAACCGCTGGATGAGTTTCCGCATGGCTCTTATCACTGCTCTTTTCAGCATTACTGTTGGTGTCGTTATCATTGCCAAGTCGATCGACGCTGCGCTAGCTGGACTAGCCCTGTCATTCATACTGGACTTTTCCGAAAGTCTTCGCTGGACGATCCGATCGTACGGAGACATGGAGTTGGAGATGAACTCCATGGAGCGAGTGGTAGAGTATATGAACCTTGAAACGGAATACCTGGGTGGCTTAAATGCTGCTGCAGCTTGGCCAAGCTCCGGCAGTCTGGAAGCGAAGGACTTGGAGGTCGCGTATGCTTCTGATCTACCTCCTGTGCTGAAGGGGTTGAGCTTCAAGATCCGACATGGCGAGCGTATTGGTGTGGTGGGCCGGACAGGTGCTGGCAAGTCTTCACTGACTCTAGCTCTCTTCCGATTCCTGGAGGCGAGGTCTGGAAGTATCGCGATCGATGGCGTCGATATTTCGATGCTCAAATTGACGGATTTGAGGTCGAAGATGTCCATCATCCCTCAGGTAGGACCATCCCTTCATTTGACTGCATGCAACTAACAAGTTCTCAGCACCCTGTCCTCTTCTCAGGCACCATCCGCTCCAACCTAGACCCTTTCGGCGAATACACCGACATCCAACTCTACGAAGCCCTCGTCAGGGTCCACCTCATGGGCCAAGACGATACATCCAACAGCAGCATCTTCAACGATCTATCAAGTCCCATATCCGAGTCCGGCAGCAATCTTTCTCAAGGACAACAACAACTCCTCTGTATCGCGCGGGCGCTCCTCGCTGACTCCAAGATCATCGTTCTTGACGAAGCAACATCCGCCATCGACATGGCCACCGACGTCTTAATACAAAAGAGTCTTCGCGAATGGTTTACGGACAGAACCATGATTGTTATTGCGCATCGGTTGAGTACCGTCGCCGACTTTGATAAGGTCCTCGTGCTTGATGGAGGGCGGATGGTGGAGTTTGGGACACCAAGGGAGTTGTGGGAGAAAGATGGTGCGTTCAGGAGGATGTGTACAAGTGCGGGAGACAGCGAGGAGAAGAGCTTGAGACGGGTCATCATGGGTTGACTTTGTCATGAATTGTAGTCGTCCGCGTAGTATATGCTTTCGCATATAGTCTTGCTTGAGCTTCTGGGAGTGCGTCCGTCGTGACGGTGGCTCATTGGCGAGTCCATCTTTACGCCGAGAGCATAAGAGACGAAAGACTTTGGTCTTCTTATGAGAGCTTAGACTAGCACTTAGGCTAGTTTAGATTAGTATCCTAAACCTTAGAAGATAATTCCCTTGTCACTTACCTGGCGCCTTTGACGATGTCGTGGTGGCTCATCGTTGAGCAGTTCTGCCTTACACCGGATTCGGTCCTCCTATGGGATCCAGCGGAGGCAGAACACCGTAGTGCCCGAAGAGCTCGGGGTTTGGGCTCCGGGGGCCCGGGGGCCCAGGCTTGATTGGGTTGTCAAGCCCATGCTGCAAATCAGCGGCGGCAGCTGTTGCCCTACACAACAGTTAGGTATGCTAACGTATAAGTGACAGATAGGAAGAGTACCTTACAAGGAACACAGTGGACAGGCGCGACGTCTCCTGGAACAGGGAGTTCCAGTTCCTTCTCATCGACATCGTCGGGCCACTCCCAGCCCTCAGCAATAGTAGTTTCGGCGGCCATGGTTCTGCTCAATTGGTGGTAGAAAAAGCTGGGAAGTAAAACAAAGAAATATAAAGTTTATCTGCCAGCGTAGTTGAACTGAAGAAATCCATCGTCTGAAAGTGATGCGTATGTATTCGGGTTATCGGGTAAGTGATGATGAAGGAAGGGAACTAGCGAGCTGCACTGATGGAAGACCTCGGGAAGTGGGTCATGAGGCACCTACCTCTCGACACTGGCTGGCGTCAGGATATCAGAAAGATTGGCCGCCAAAAGCATAAGAGACGAAATAATTAGGTCATTTTATGCTAACTTGGGTGGATATTTAGGCTAGTTTATTCCTATACCCTAAGCCTTAGAAGACAATTCTTCTGACACCCACCTGGCTGGCTCCTTCCTGACTTTAAGATGGAGCCTTCCCGGAGCTGCATACCTACAGGCAGGCATCTTAGGCAGCACTCCTAGTGCCGGGCTGACGAAAGTCAAGAAGCGGAACTTCAGAAAATGCGATCTCAAGTGGCCGGTCACCAATGGAGCGACAAGCGAGAATGCTGAATTTTTGGCTCGAAAACGTGCTCTCTTGAATGTTCACAGTACAATTCTGGGCGCAAATAAATAGGATGCCGATGGCAGTGTATGAGCTCAGAATAACTAGAATTGCATTGGAGAATTAATAAATAATGGTTCAAAGAGACACTAAAAGGATGTTTGCTGAAGCTATATCAGACTCTGTGGTGAAAGCGTCTTCTCTGTAGAGGCTCTGTATTTGGGTGTGCCCCTGAACAACTGACAGCCGATTACAAGTCATTATACTCATCCCGAAGCTTAAGAATCGCCGTTTATCTCCGGGCTTAATGGTGCAGATCAAGACGCTGGTCGGCATCAAATAACGTCGCAAAAGAAAAATATATCGAACACTGCCTGTCACCAGCACAATCAAGGAACCTGGACGTGTATCATTCATTGATGGCCCCCCATTCAGCACAACGAGTAAAAAATTCATAGATCGGTTATGTATAAAAGCTGAGTGATTGGGGTCGTGAGGAATAACAGACCTTACCGTGAAGCCGGTCGACATGGCTTGAGCAAACTAACCTAGATTTCGACAAGGTTAGGGGTCTTCGGCATCCAGCCTAGGCTTAACGAGATAGGCGAAGTCCACGTGGACAGCCTTAGCTTAGCTGTCAAAATCTCAATCTCGCGATATCTACTTTTTCTGATCTAGTGGCGGTGGCGTCCAGGACAAGCTTTCTTTATAGGTGTTAGCTCGGGCACCAACGCAGCCTCTGACAACAGCCGTAACGGCGCGTCTTACTATTTCTAGAGGCAGAATTCGATAGTCTCAGGAGAGGACCCCTGTATTTGGCAGTGACATTGTTATCACTGTGAGTGGTTTGGCACAGAACCTTTTTGAAGCGGCCCAATTGAGGGCATGTGCGGAACCGAAGTCCAACTTGATCAGTTAGAGCGAAGCAAGTGGCGAAAAGATTGGGGGTTCTTCATGAAGGCGATGGGGAGGATGGGGGTTCATAGGATGAATTTGTGTTGGACATAGGGGAGTTCATAGAGGAGGGCAGTCATGTGCTTAAACTCTTCTGGCATTTAGGCTTGATCTTAGACTACTTGGTGGTATTGTAAGCCTGATAGACAAAAGGTAAAAATGACATAAATTTCACGACTGGTATCAATCGACTACGTCCCTTTCGTGATGTGGATGAAGTGTCTCCCGAGAAGCCTCTTGGCGATCTCTAGGCAAACGCTTAAATTTACCAACAATCTGGTTCCTCCCAAACGGCCGTCACTAACAAAATCTAATTGGTCTTAGTCCCTAACTAAAACATGAGACGATTCAACTTCACCGTTGAGGTCATTCCCAAACAGGCATATTTGTCCGTCGTGACAGACTTCCTCCGGAGCTAACACGATCACGGCCGAGTCAACCCCTGACCGTTGCATCTTGATCCAAATGTTTCATTCGCTTGCTTCAATTTTAGTTCCTTTACCTCGGTTCTAAAATTCGATAGTCTATTAAACCCTTAGATTCAGCTGTTCTTCTGCCCGAGACTACGTATTGTCTGCGGGCGAAGCGAGTAATCCAGAACTTGATGGACTTTATCCTGTGACAGTTATCGCCTTCTCTTCAGGAGTCGAGGCTTTTGTAGGTGATCAGTCGATTAATTTAATATCACTACCTGAAACCCCGGTAGCAATGTAACCTACCTACCTATTCACGTATTTCTCTCGTTCGTCGTCTCTTGTGTTGTTTCTTTGTGCTGTTGTTGGAAAATACGGTTCACGATGGCCAGATTCCTCTGGTTACTGCTTCCATTTGTTGGAAGTGGTCTTGCAAAAGAAGGTTCCGTTGCTTCTCTCGTTAATTCTGCCTCTGGCTCTTACACTCATTCCCTTCCTGTCACTCCTTTGAACCATCTCAATGATAGAGATACTGGGCCGTCTTTTACTCCTCAAATCAATCCGCTTGTTCGACGATCGTCGGCATGTAAGCATCGAGCACCTCTGGGTGGTCCTGTGATCGCCCATTCTTTGTCTACTACAATTCAGTCGGTTACGACGACCAGTGATCTTATTGGTGTCGCAACGACTTCCGGATCTGTTATATCCGGATCGACGTCTGACAGTGCTGTGGAGTTGGCTTCTACTACTGTCGTCTTCGGTGCCGCCTCCAGTGCTGCCAGTACCTACACGACAACCGATGAGGTGTTTGGAACGACATCTGAGAGTGTTGTGGAGTCGACTTCCAGTGTCGTCTCCAGCGTCGCCTCCAGTATCGCCTCCAGTGCTGCCTTCAGTGCCATCAGTGCCTACACGTCAACCGATGAGCCATCCCGATCGACTTCTGAGAGCGTTGTCGAGTCGACTTCCGGTGCCATCTCCAGTTCTGCCAGCACCCATACAACTTCCGATGAAGCATCGACGTCCACTGTCAGTGGTGTCAATGGCAAGGAGGCAGTTGAGGCAACATCGTCTTTGGACGCCACCTCGAGCGAAACACTGGGCTCTGACACTACCATATCTACACTCGCCCTTACGCAAACCGACACCAGTGGCAGCTCGTCGACATTGGACGCCACTTCAGACTACTCTAGTGATGCCACAACCACAACTGGATCCTCTGCCGGGGACTTGACCAGCACCACGGCTGTCAGCCTTGAATCAGAGACCTCGTTCACAGAGTCCAGCGCACAGCAGGCGTCAACCACATCTTCCCCAGCCTCATCAGCCGACACGACCTTTGAGCTCGGAGCAAAAGCGGCATCTACTGAGACAAGCGACACGTCCACACTCTCTTCAGAGACTTCACTATCCTTGACCGCATCCCCTGCATCCACATCCTCTTCAGAGGCTTCACTTTTCCTGACCGAATTTCCTTCTTCTACATTCGCTTCATCAGACCCAATCACATCATCGGAGAGTGTGGCTGCAACATCGACTGACTCCCCTATAGTACTCACAGTAGCCGCCGACGGCAGCGGAGACTACACAGCCATCAACGATGCCATCAAGGCTGCTCAAACAAGCGGCTACCCCACCGTGACTGTCCTCGCTGGCACTTATACCGAGAATGTCGTCATTGCAGCCACTCCAGCTGTCACCGTTCTCGGTGAAACATCCAAGAAGCGCGACGGTGCCTCTGGCGTCGTTATCGAAGCGCCTACTAGTAACAACAATCCCGCGGTTTCTTTCAACACCGATGCAGCGGCAGGCATCAGCTGGAAAAACATTAAATTTTCCAACCCTTTGACTGGAAACTCGGCCGGTGCTGTTTTTCTCCGTGGTTCGAAGAACGCTTTCTACAACTGCGAATTTGTCTCTGCTGGTATTGCTGCTATCACCGGCAGCTATGCATCTGCCATTATCGCGAACTCCTATATCGAGGCTCAAGAAAAGGTTATCTACAACTACCCGTCTTTATACATTTACGGAACGACAATAACCGCTACCAATCCCAATGCTCTGCTCGTCTACAACAAAGGCGCCACGTCCGGAAGCACCCTCTACAATTCTACCATCGTCTTCGACACCTGCGAAGTTGTCCAGAAGAGTGGGGCCAAGAATACCCGCGTCTTCCTCGCGGCAGGAAATGGCGATGGCTCAGTTGCCGTCTTCCGCGATACCAACTTCGCCTCAGGCTTCTTGGCTGCCTCAGGCGTTTATGTCGATACCAAAACGCAGTCACCTCTGAACCGCTATGTCGAGTTCGGCACGACTGGCGATGTGTCGGATCGCTCCAAGTATATGACTTTGATCACCGACCCCAAGGATCTCTCACCTTACGAGATCTCTGCCTTCTTCAAGGGAGCCTTCCCCAGTGTGGCTGTGTCATCGGTCGATTGGATTGACTCCTCCGTTTTGAGTGTTATCAAGGCGAGCAACGCTAAGGACATAAAAGAAGCAGAGACAACTTCTGCCAGTATCGCTACCACAATCTCCGAATCACTGATCACCACAACCGCTTCTGAACCACTGACCAACACCCCCTCTGATTCACTGACCACAACCGCTTCTGAATCACTGGTCACCACGACCTCTGATTCACTGACCACAACCACCTCTGAATCATTGACCACGACGACCTCTGATTCATGTGCCTTCCCATCTGCTGTTCCCAGTACGGCCCTCGTCGTTGGCCCCAAATCCAACCCGTGTGCTTCGTACGATACTGTCGCTTCTGCCGTTGCCGCGCTGCCCAAGGATGATACCACACAGCACATCTACATCCTCGCCGGAAAATACCAAGAGAAGGTTACCATCCAGCGTGTCGGTGCGACTATCGTCCGAGGTCAAACCACCGACGGGAACTCGGCCAAGAACAACAAGGTCACGATCACCTCCAGCAATGGCGTCCTTTCAAACAACGGCGGATCCTCGGGCACAGCTACCCTTTCTGCCAATCAGTACGAGGCGAAGCTAGTTTCCTTCTACAACATCAACTTCGAGAATGCATTTGAAGCGGCGGCCAACACTGTCGCCCTGGCTGTTTTCGCTAAGGGAACGAAGGTTGCTTTCTATGGATGCGACATCAGCTCATCGCAGGGCACTCTCTATCTCGACTATGGCAACTTCTTCATCAGTCATTCTATCCTTCGCGGTACGACGGACTTCATCTGGGGACAGGGCGCCGGCTATGTGTATAACTCGGTTATTGTTTCGAAAGGGACGACAACGGGCCAGGCCATCGCCGCACACAAGTTCCAAGGCCAGTACGGTGGCTCGCGATTCGTCTTCGATCTTTGCGCCGTTGTACCTGAGTCCAACTCTGTCCCCGAGGGCAGTACATTCCTTGGTCGCGATTACAGCGCCAAGTCAAACGTCGCGTTTGTCAATTCCTATCTCGATGGCCACATTGCCCCGTCAGGCTGGAAGATCTCTTCCCCCTCGACCTTCACTGGCACATTCACCGAGGGAAACAACACGGGCCCTGGATGGGATTCTTCATCTCGGATCTCTGCTGCTACAATCGTGAAGGACACTTCTTCGATCAACGCCGCTGCTATCCTTGGTGGAGATGCTTGGATTGACAAAGCCGCGATCGCGCCTTTTCAAGGGTGGCCTGACTCCAAGTATGTTCAGGACGCGACTACAACTTCAGCTTCCGATACTGCTACCGCAACTGCCTCCGCAACCACGAGTGCATCGGAAGTTGGCTCTACCCTGACAGTCGCCACTTCGCCAACAGGTGATCAGTTCAAGACCGTCGCCTCTGCTCTTGCGGCTATCCCCGATGATGGCGAGGACTACACGGTCTTCATCAAAGCTGGTTCCTATAACGAGCAACTCAACCTCAATCGGGGTCGGGGTCGTGTCACTCTTCGTGGTGAGACCAGCTTCGAAAATGACTTTACCCAGAACCAGGTTCTCATCTGGTTCAAGTTGGGTTATAGCACTGGAGCGTCGCGCAACGAAGAGACCCCAGTCCTCTTCTGGAAGACCACCACCGCAACAGGTGGCCTCGCGCTGTACAATCTCAACTTCACCAATACCTACCCACAAACTCGGGATACGGCTGCCCTCGCCGCGGATTTCTTCGGGAATGAGATGGCAGCATACGGCTGTTCGTTTGAAGGCTTCCAAGATACGCTACTGGTGAACCAGGGTGTTCAGGTCTTCTCTAATTCTTACATCTCTGGTAGCGTAGACTTCATCTGGGGCTACAGCAAAACCTACTTCCACCAGTGTTACATCGCTTCGAACACACCCAACGCATACATCACAGCGCAGAACCGCAAGTCTTCTTCCTGGGCGGGCGGCTTTGTGTTTGATACTTGCAAGGTGACATACACTGATAGCTATGGCACCGATTTTGGCAACACGGCTCTTGGTCGACCTTGGTCTCAGTATGCCCTTGTGGTGTACATGAATTCGTTCCTGGATAAGCATATTTCCAAGGCCGGTTGGTCAGCTTGGTCAACAAGCAACCCTCAGACTTCGGTAAGTTTGCAAACACTTAGGATATTACGACTATCCTTACCCAAGGTTGTCTAATTATCCTTGCCTAAAGTTGTCTAAAGATCGTCGCGGGCTTATGATCCACAATAAGTCCCCGGTCGTGTTCTGGCAGATTCATATCTTCATATACCCGAGCAATGTATCTAGAGGCATGCTAACAACAAATAGGATGTACTCTTCGGCGAGTTCAACAACATAGGGCCTGGAAACTGGTCTTCTTCAAGAGCAAGCTTCGCAACAAAGCTCACTGAGTCCCAAGCCGCTGCTTATTCTTTAGGCTCTTTTATCGGAAGCACCAGCTGGTTGGACATGAAGGCATACAATCTTGCGCCTAGTTACACAATTGGCGATTCCGCTGCTGCCGACCCAGAACCAGAAGTTTCCTGGCCATCACACCCTTCAGATGGCACGACACCGCCCAAAAATGCAGTTGTCGTTTCTGTTGGTGGAGAGAAGTCTGGTTCATACTCAAGTCTCACAGACGCGCTCAAAAGCCTTCCCAAGGACTCAACTCCTCAAGTCGTCTTCATCTATCCTGGAACATACGAAGAGCAGGTGCCATCAATCAACCGACCTGGCCCTGTCACCATCATCGGATACACTGAGACCGAGCCTGGAAAGACATACACGAGCAACCAAGTCACGATTACTCAAGCCAAGGGACTCTCGGTTGCGGGAACAATTCCTGCCGGTCGCAGTAATGCGGACACGGCGACTATCGCAACAGCCAGCACTAAGATCGCTTTTTACAACGTCAAGTTCATCAACACTGACAATCTTGACGGTGCGACGCCTAGCTACGTGACTCTCGCTGCCAGTGTGTACGGTGACAAGATTGGCTTTTATGGCTGCGAAATGATCGGATGGCAGGATACCTTGTTGACAGGTGCCACTGCGGGTTACCAATACTACGAGAGCTGCTACATTGATGGCGCAATCGACTTTAGTGAGTTCTTATTATCCGCGGAAAGGGCTATGTACTAACCAAAAATTAGTCTGGGGTTACAGTAAGGCCTACTTCAAGGGCTGTACCATTGCTGCCAAGCGGGCCAAATCAGCCATCACCGCGCATAGTCGCAAAGACGCAACTGCAATTGGAGGATACATCTTTGACCAATGTCTTTTCACTGAGGCTGCCTCATCCACGGTTGATCTGACAGGGCAAGTTTATCTAGGCAGACCTTATAGTGCCTATGCTCTGGTGGTAGTGAAGAACAGTTATCTGGATTCTATCATCCAACCCGCCGGTTGGAAGATCTGGTCTACCAGTGATCCTCGCACTGACCATGTTACCTTTGCGGAATATGCCAACGAGGGTCCAGGAAGCTGGGAAAAGAATTCAGCGGCACGTGAGGCTTTTGGTTTCGCTACTCTCCTGACCAAGGACGATTACTCTCTTGCGTCCGTGATGGATAGCACTGACTGGATCGACAAGACGTTCTGGGATTCGATCGTGACTCCAAAGTCTACCACACCTGTCGTCCCTGTCCCTGATCCCAACGCTGTTTACAGTGGCAAGACTCCACCACCTGGCGCTTTCATTGTCTCCAAGGGAGCTATTGAGGGAGTCACCACTTACAGCACGATACAAGCTGCGATCGATGCCCTCCCCGCCTCCAGCAAGGTCACGCCCACTGTCTTCATCTACCCCGGTACCTACAAGGAGCAGATTGTTCTCAGTCGTGCTGGCACAACTTTCTTCATTGGATATTCTGAATCGCCTGACGACAACTCCAAGAACCAGGTCACTATCACGTATGACAAGGGCATCGACACACAAGCGGATGCGTCCAACTCCGATTCGGCTACATTCTATGCCACTGGTAATTACTTCCAGGCTGTCAACATCAACTTCGAGAACTCATTCGGTACAACCAACAAGTAAGTGCACACAATTTAAATATACGTGATATACTGACAGATAGATAGCTACGCCAGTCTTGGCTTTGCAGTTAAGAGCAGCAAGTTTGCTTCGCTCTATGGCTGCCAAGTCTACGGAAACCAGGATGCTCTCCTCATCAATGGCAACCTTTTCGCATACAACAGTCTTTTCACCGGCAATATTGACATGATTTGGGGTTCCGGAGCCGGATACTTCCTGAAGTCCACCATTGCGCCGAATAAGGATAAGATTGCGTTGACGGCGAACAAGAAAGGAACCAACACTGGTCCCAATGGTTTCGTCTTCGACCAGTGCACCGTCACCCCCGCCGATGGAGCGTCGTTCTCGACCATCTATCTCGGCCGACCGTGGGATCAATTCGCTCGGGTTGCCTATATCCAGTCTGATCTCAGTGCATCAATCGCTGCTGTTGGCTGGACTGGTTGGACTAAGAGTGATCCTAGGACTGATAACATCATTTTTGGTGAATACGACAACACTGGTCCTGGAGCCTCGACTAGTGGTCGTGCGTCTTTCGCCAAGCAGCTTTCGGATGAGGAGGTTGCCCAGTTTCAATTGGGCACTTTCTTCCCTTCTACAAGCTGGATCAACATGACGCTCGTTCACGCGACTCCTTTTGACGCAGCTGTAGCTGCCACGCAGACATTCAGCTCGACCACTGTCTACACCACTCAGACTGTCACGTCGTCTCAAACTCTGTTCACTACTGTGACTGGTGCCGAGGTGACCATCACTGAGAAGTCCACATCTACTCAGGATATCGGTACTACCATCACACCAGACCCGACGACCAAGACTATGATTGAGAAGACGACAGTGACCGAAACGGCTCAAGTTACCCAAGCTGACAAGCTAGTCACCGTCAGGTCGACCGAGATTGTGGATGTTGGCAAGACTGTTACGCCTGCTGTCGTTACTGAGACTTCAACCCAGGTCTTTGATGCTACTATCACCTCTTGGGTCACAAAACCTGCCAAGTCAGTCACAACGACTTCAACAACTGTGGGCGCTACTGTTACGCCCAAGTCAGTGACCGAGAACATAGTCGAGCGAACGACAGTGGTGATCAGCAAGACCATCAGCCCCAAGGCCATTACCGTTAAGAGCACCACGACTGTGTTAATAGGTACTGGCGGCACTACGACAACTTCCCTGAAGGCCACTACTGTTCTGTCGACTACTGTAACGACTTCTGTCAAAATTGTCAGCAAAACCACTACACTGAAGTGTGTTCCTACTCAGGACAAGCGAGACTTGGGCGGTGACGTGGCAATTCTCAGGCCCCGCGCTGCTGTCGTGTTCGGCAACCCATCTGTTGACCTCGCTTCTGGCCTGACACGGCGTGACCTTGACCTAGGGTCTATAAATCTTGAGGCTCGTGCAGCTGGTCTTTCCGCCGTTACAGTCACCGTTGTTTCGACTTTTACTACCAACGTCAAAACTTCAATCATGACGGTTCCTGGCAGCACTGCGACCACTCAGGTCATCACGACCAAGACAATTGGAAAGACAAGTACTCTCAAGCCTGCCACTGTCATTGACGCATCAACCTCTGTCGCAACAAAATATGTCACCTCTACCATTCCTGGATCAACATCAACCACGACTACCGTGACCACCAAGGAAACAGGCAAGACAACGACCCTCAAGGCCGCCACCACCACTGTTGTCGTCGCTTCTACATCTGTCGTCACCGATAAGAAGACCTCCACAGCCCCCGCCAGCACAGTAACTGTGTTGAAGACCCTCACTACAACTCTGCCCGCTGGAACCGTCAAGGTCACCACGACTAGCACCATTAAGCAGACATCGCCTGTTACTCTGGATCAGAAGACTGTTACAAACTGGGCGACTGTCAAGTCTACCTTGAAGCCCTCTAGCACCGTAACTGTGAGGAGTACTGTGTCAAAGACTACTACGTCTGTTGTCAAGGAGACGAAGACGGTGTGGGCGACGAGGACTAGCAAGGGCGCGGCGGCTTGTACAAACTAGGGACTAAATTTTAACTTCATCGGCACGATATGAGTGCGTATATAATTGGATAATACTGTTAAGCTAATAAAACGAGGATTGTATATCTGCATATCCCTCGCATGTGAACTTGTTTGACCCCAACGTAGGTAATCTGACTCAATTGTCTAAATTGTCTAAATTGTCTAAATTTTAGACAAGGTGGTCTAAGTTCACTCAAATTGATCTGCATATTTCGTCTCTTATGCTCGCAGCAGCCTAGGTCCTCCCGTGGCCGAACAGCGCAGTAATCTCTCCCCCACTAGCAAGTTGTTGAGTGGCGTCTATAGGACTAGATCTTGTCTTGACACGGATATCAAAGTCCGTCTTACAATTTAGCTTCAGTTACATGACGATGGTTTCAGCTTGAGAGAACCCTATTGACCTTACTCAGTCCCTATGGGTCAGATGTCGAGGTCGCCTAAGACCTTCTCAAGCCCTTACTATGCCGCGGCTATGTAATGGCATCTTACGTCTATATCGGAGCAAAACTGTCGTTTCAATCGTTTTATCATATTTTGAGTGGCTTTGTGGCACCGGAGTATTATTTACCTTCGTTGCGACTACCTAGTCAAGGTTCAAACATGTTCAAGTCATTCTGCAGCAGTTGGCACCATAACTTCGAATGCAAAATGTGACCAAGTGAATTTATATAGACAGATAGAGAGTACTCTAGAAATGAGGGAAAAGTTCAACCCATTCTGGTGACAGGAAAACCCCAACCGGCGACTGGCGCAGGCTCAAAAACGACTCAACAATAATAAACACCCTCGCCACGGTATATGCCAGAAGGGTGAATGAATACAATGTAATAAATAAACATGCGAGGATAAAACGAGCATCTATAATCCCAGGTTCTCTCTGATCTAACCAATTCTCGCTGTGGGTATCGACATAGACCAGAAATGCAAGGAAGGGAAAACAGCAAATAATGAGTAAGCAACTAACCTTCCACATAAGCTCTTCCACGTAGGATGGAAAGAATTGGTCCCACATGATCAGATGAACGCCACCATACAAGCCAGGCAGGACTGTGGCAAGTGCAAAAAATTGCCAGGAATCTTCGTTGGTCATTGATTCCTTCCAAGTAATGTCGTTCACCATTTCGATATCGGCGTCTTCTTCTAGATGGAGGATTGACTGTCCCTCCCAGAACAGTTTCTCCCAATCGCTGACTAGCTTTTTTGGCTCCAATTCCTCCAGCAGTGGAAGGAACAAAATCTTGTGGTTGGAAGAGCTATCATGCGGCTCATTCCATCGATCAATGTTCTGCATTATAATTCTGTCGGACTCTTTGGCCAGCCTCTCTCGATCTTCGAAAGAGAAAACGCTAAGGATGGCTTCCCAGCGCGCCAGAAACTCAGGTTCTGATACCAAGCAGGCACCTGTAGACTCACCCTGTGGATCAAGGTAGTAAGTCGATGAGCCTCGGAGCTTCTTCACTTTTGACCTGGACAGCGCAAGTCCCGATGGTAAGATATCACCCTCGCGCATTCCTGACCCCGCTATAAGTTCAATCCACTCCATAGATAACCCATTAACGTCGGTGGGAGGGATAGCATCGTCTCCCTCTTTGGGCGAGAACAATGCCATCTTATACGATATTTCGCTATAGAAATGTCGTTGTAGCATGGCGGCGAGATCACCTTTGAAGTCTTGTGTTTGAATGATCATTGCTTCCTGAATATTCAATGGTTTCTAGATGCGTTTAGAATCAAAACTGCCCCAAAGATCAATGCAGGTCAACATACTTCAAACCAACAAGCATAGAGGAAAACTGCGCAGACGACATGAACAATGGTATGAATTTCGAGAACAGATAATGGGAGATCGTATATGCGTCTCGCTATACATTGGGTCACCATCCAAAGAACCTGTATCACTACGAGTGTCTTTTGAATTGTGTCTGCTTTGCTCTTGTCGTCGATATCTTGCTTTCGAATCTGTATCCAATGACCCCGTTCAGCAAGTTTGATGATCGCCGCGGGGCCGGGTCGAACGGAGCGTCTCCGATGACCATTGTTTTGAAAGTAGAGGCGGTCAGATTCGTTAAGATCCCTAAGCGAAAGTATGTCATGAACGTCGAGGCGGACTGCTCCCATGACTATGCAGAAAGCATATTTCAGATTGATTTCGAACTAAGAAGTTAGTATTCTAGAGGTTTCAAAGTCAAGGTGGAAGTCTCACGTCTGCATCAGCTTTCCAGTTGAAAGCCTGTTTTTCTTTCTGTATCTTTCGAAGTTCCGATCTCAGGTCCCAAGCATAACGCAGCTGCGACGCTGCGACAAACACCGCGAGCTCAGGTGCAAAGAGGGTTATGAGGATCCATTTTGTTTTTTGCCATAGTAGGTGGTACCATGTCGTTTTCTTAGGGACGTCAAGATGTAGGGCCGTATAAATACACGCAACAAGGGTCAGGATACAGCTTTGCAATATACTCATTGTCCCACGAACATTTGGGTTATTAACCCATGACGGAGCAACAAGTCTTCTGAGTTCATCTGTTCCATTGTTGGTCACAACGGAGACGTTGAATGGTTGAGTAATAGGCGGGTTGAACTCCACCATAGCTTGCTTCCTTTTTCAAATTTGAACACTTCAATTAACAAAAAGAGGAGAAATGTATGGTGCAGAGTTGAAGTTCGTCCCAGAGCCTGATTTGAAAAGTCAGCTTCTATTTATGTTGAAAATGTGGCCACCAATGATACCGTTGGGTTGATGTCTAGTGTGGCCGACGATGAAATCAGGCTCGCTGCACAGACAGACATAGCCTCAACGCCTCCTTTCTACCGTCTTAGAATCATGCTTCACTAAGTCTGCCGCGGTATTTTGTTCCTCCACGTGTCAAAAACCATCACCTCTGTTGTGAAGATTCGTGCCGGTCAGTCTAAAGCCTGAGGTTGGTGGTCTTCGCCAAATGCGATGAATCAAGCTCTTTCTACCTTGAAGAGGATAGTAAACGATGTTTCCAGTTGTTGCGTCACATCAAATCAACTGGATTCTAACGCACTGTTGGTGGCAGAGACTCAGCCTCAGCAGGCTTGTAAATGTCTTGAACACCGCATTAGCATTTTCCCCGAACAGGGGTATCCAGCATCGTTTTTCTCCCCTCTGACTGGCTGAAAATAGCCTTCCTTCTTTCATTAACATCACATCCAACCTGCACGTTGAGTTTGAAATTGGAGAGAAAAACAGTCTGTTGTTTCGAAGATGGCGAAAGTTTTGGATACAGTGATTCTGGTAGAAGTGGAAGAATGCGACGATTCTGGAACTAGGATGCAATTCAGCAACCGAGCGAGGTACACGCACCTCTTCCCTCGCTCTTTCCAAACCCTCCCGACCTGTTTCCGTCTCCCTTTCCATCGCGAATTTCATCCCATCTGAGTTGTGCCTTCTCACTTTTGAATCTACTTATGTGACGTCAACTCGTCACGTGGTCTTACGTCGTGAGATCCAATCGCACGTTCAACCGAATCTCGAAACTTCAGCCTTTGACAAATTTACAGATTTAAAGATTTACTACAAAATGGACCGGCTGTCGATTGAGATTCTTTCTCTGATCGCAGCGGCTGCTGCATCATCGGGACCTCAAATCGATCTCAGCACAGTTTACGACGTCTGGGCCCTGCACGACAAGCCCAAGTTTCCAGGAAGCGGAAAACCAAAAGAGAATTCCCTATCTTCATGCGCTGCAGTCTCTCGCGACTGGCAGCTCGCATTCGAGCCCTTCACATTTCAAACGCTGATTCTGTCACCTAAGAGGATAGTGCAGGCTGAGAGACAAGGATATCTGACCCCGCGGCGGCTGGGATATATCCGCAACCTTGCTGTTCCCATCACATTTCCGCTTCCGTGGCCATGGGATGTTCCAATTGTCTTTGCCCAAGTAGGTGAGTGGCCTCCTCCATCTGAGATTGACGACGGGGAGGATCAGAAATCAGTCGAGGGGGATGAGTCGGCCAACACAAACGACGATGCATGGGAAAACGTTGCAGGAAGCGAGGAAACCGACGAGGAAGATCTGGACAACGATGGATATATGGATGTTGAAGACGACATGCAGCCACCAGAGGAGAGAGGTTACGATAAGTTGTTCACGGCAATTATCAGGTCGTTATTTCGAATATTGAAATTGGCGCCTGTACACGAAAACGGACAACCGTATATCAATCTTCAACTTGGATTCCCGGTTCCTAGAGAATATGGATGGTGCTTTGCTAAATCTATCGATGAACCCGAAGCTGAACGTCTTGAAGTTGGATGGTGTAACCCTCTATATCTCGATCTGGGATTCAACCAAGACGAATTGCCAAACTTGCCGGTGATAGCTTCATGTAGTTTTGACCTTGTGTCTTGGAGTCTCTTCTTTGCACCCGAGTCAGTCTGCAAGATAGCCAGCAAGATGCCTCGTCTTCGGAAAATAAAGATGCATCTCAGCGATATGGAATGGAGAAATGCAGAAGTAAGGGTCAGACTGAGAGATCGTGAGTTCACAACAGACCGGAAGAACGGTCTTTGAAACTGACTGGACTTTGTAGGCTTCGCCAGCTCATTGCCGTTGTTGCCACAAGGCGTGCTGGACTTTGAATTACAATACTCCAGACGAGTTCCTCGAGATCATTCACATGCGCCTGCGAGCATAGTGCCGCCGGATGAAAAGCATGACCTTCTCAGTCAAGCACTATTCAACTTTTCCCAACGAGAGAATTTGTTGCGATTCTCGGCAAAGGGAAGCTTCGACCTTAACATCTTAGGGACATCTGAGAAGACCTTAGCGGCAAGCAATGGCTGGCCGAAGCTGGAAACCTACGACATCGGCTTCCTGGCCATTACCCCATCTGGACAATGGTTAGCCATGGCTTTCACGGATACGCCCAACACCGATAGTTTCCGAGACGAACGATGGGGCCCTCCGAGTGAGCCACAGAGAAGTTGTCTCTCATTGTTCGACACCAATGAGTTCAGAGGCCCGATTGAGCCTGACTATGCGCACCGCTTGGTCTGCATCGCTGGGCGAGCAGCATCGCATATGCCCCGTTTGAGAAGGATGGACATCAACGTTGGCGTCGTGGGCGGTTACAAAGTGTGCTACACAAGTAAAAGGGTCAGCCCTTGCATGAGAATCGTGGGGAAGAAGCTCCAGCCTCCAATTGAAGAGCTGCTACGAGTTTGGCGTCGGATGGCACAAGATCGGGATCAGCAATTTGGTCTTGAATGGAACGATACCGTGAAGACGAATAAAAGAAAAATGCTTTTTAGCTAGGCGCATAATGTTATGCGGACGGCAGAGTTCATCTGCCTATATAAATATGAATCAAGTATATAACAAAGGGTATCGTAATGTTGCTGTTCCGAATGATGAGGGCACCGTAGTTCCCCTCCCCAATTACCTATTCCTGAACTCCTCCCAATGATTTCCTGTAATAATGCAAAATATTTGTTGCCATAGACGTTATGTGCATTCCTGGCGATGCGTCTAACAGCTTGGCGTGGCCGCGCTATGTGACAAATAAATAAACTGATCAGTCCCGCGACTGTGTAATTCGTATAAAAGCTAGAGACACCCAATTGCCGCAACTCAAGCGCCTATGACGGTGACTAGCGATGAAACAAAGCCACGTCCGACGATGTTCGTGAGTTTAGCCAGGAGTAACGCCAGTGGCTTCGCGCCTCTTTAGCGGTGAGGGTCGTGCTCAGGTGGCTTCGATGTTGGGTGTAAACTTTATGTGTTGTTGGGGCGAGCTTCCTAAGGTCGGTCAGGAACAAGACTCATGATTTGGCGCGAGAAAACGTACAATATGGAGTCAGGTCGAGAAACTGTAGAGGTCTCGCCTTTTTCTTATTCTCCAATGGCGCTGAAGCGTCGCTGCCAAAGTGTCGTACGCCGTTTGGTTGCATGGGCACGTCGCTGCCTGTTCTCGTAGATGGTCCTCTCTCAATTGACTGACACTCCAATCGCTCTGGATCCGGCGCTGTATTTTCTGGTTCGCCGACAATGTGCATGCAATTGCAGTCGCTGTGCTGTACCAGCAGGAGCAGCTTGTTCAGCACTACAAACTCCATCTTGAGCTTGATGCTGTACACGACGGGCTTGTACGTCGTCTGGATGTTGAAATGGCTCATGTATTGCGTGACAATGAGGCTAATGTCGAGAAGGATAACGAGGATGTTGGCGATGACTAAATATCGGATGATCTTGCGCTCCATGACTTTGCGCACGGCAAAGATGGGTTTCAAACCTCGTGCTGTTTCCCAGATGTAGAGACCCGAGATTATTGCTTCTTGGATGCAGAAGCCTGCGAGTTGGATGCGCTCGTAAACGTTGAAGGGGCCGATGAAGCGACTCGAATGGCGGGTGTTGGCGCCGAGAAAGAGTACCGTTGTCGGGACGTGGAGGATGAAGAAATTAATGATAATCATGTACAGCACCCATCGTGTTTTGGACTTGTCCTCAACAATGAGATGAAGCCGTGAGTAAAGAACGACGGATTGACCTGTGACCATGCCGTACCATCCCACGCATGTCAACACGCATAGTAAGAAGTTGGGTCCCAGGCTGTAGTATCGTAGGAGTACAACAATGGAGTGCAGGACTATGCCCAGCGTGGCTACCATCATACTCCAGAAGTAAAGGCTGTCGTGACGCTTGAAGCGCGATAGTAGGGAGATGAAGATCTCGAGACAGTTCCATATCGCGATTGCAAACAGACCAGCTATGGTCATGTTCACGGCGAGCGAGACCTCGATAGGCCCTACCTCGCCCGTTCCAGCAGCTGCCATGATTGAGCTGTCGGCGGACCTACGACGGTCATTGCCAGGTAAGAAAGTAGAGTTTTGTCGGAATTAATTGAGTCTAGATCCCATGTTGTATATGCCCGGGCTCGTTGAATGTCGGTCGGATCAAGGATTGACAGGTCTTGGCGATGAAACGCTGAAGCAAGGAAAGAAAGTAAAAAAATAAGAGGGATGGGGAAAGGTAAGCTTTGGTTCAGCTTTAGGGATGATCTTCTTTTACTGTCGCGTCATTCTGGGGTGGTCGTATTGGTATCCGTACTCTACCTACTCTAGCGAGAAATCGTCATGAGCCGCCCCTGCATCGCGCATGGATGCTTCCGCTAGTAGCGCCTTGACGGTCCATGATTCAGCCCATTTCCATGCCTTTAGTGGGTTGTCAAACATGTGTTTTCTTTAACTCGAAGTTCCTTGGCTACCTATTCCATTTACTATGACACATGGTCCAGAAGGATATCGCCATTGACGACCAGTAGAGTTGTGGTTTCATAAAAAACTACCTAGACATGGATTCCTTGGCCAAGACGGCAGTCAACATTCCTCCCTTTCCAATGACACGGTCATGGGCCCCAGCTGAGTTTTGGCTAAACACCACCCCGTACATGCCCTGGCTTGACTGGATACTGGGTACCTCCTTGAACTCACGACCGCGCCAACCGCCGCGCCCCTGGAAAAGGACATGTCTTGGCGATGCTGCCAAGCTGAAACTATTTCTCTCCATCGGTCCGTCATAACGGAATTTCCGTACAACCACCAATTGTCAGGTTTGGCAGCTGTATCCATCTTCAAAAGGAGCTCTGCAGGGTCCCGCTATTTAGAGTTTACGGTTAAAACAGGTAAAGATGTTATTTCGTCAGTGAGTCTCAGGTCCAACGGAGCAGACCAGGCAGGTGAATTCGCAAGAGGATGTGATGAATGACTCGCGACGTGCAGCGTTAGAGTTTTAGAGCAAACGTCCCGTGTCTTAGGGCCCGGGAATCCCCATTTGCTATCTGCCCTACAGTAACAAGTCTCTAGCTGTCAAACTTGGATTGACATGTGGTCAAACACAGTGACGGAATAATTAAAGACGCGTTCAATCACCATGAAACAATCTCTTCCCATTCTTTTTTAGGCGATTATTGCGACTGAGTGCCGACATGTTATGTACCCCAGACTCTTCAGCGCCCGCAAAAGTGCGCTTGTTTGGTGGTCAAAGGTCATCGAATGTCACTGCAAATTCAACCGCTCCGAGATTAATCCAGCTAAGCTCCTACGGGCGTTCACTGCGGCGATGCTGTGCCGCAGGGCCGCTAACCCAAACTCACTCGTCCCATCGTTAATTTGCTGCATCGCTGTCCAAACAAAAGCCCGCCCTCAGGCACCTTGACGATTCGGGCCATTGTATTGATACGAGCTACTTGATTCATATTTCTCCTGCAAGCCATTCACACAATTAGTCAAAGCTAAAGTTAATCCCCTTGTCAGATACAGATACGCTTTGTTCTTAATGTGAGGTAGTATGATCTTCCGCGCGTATCGTATCTTCCGGATCATCATCCGGACCCGACGCCTGGACCACGGGGTGGTCTGTATCTGGAAGCTATCTCCAGACTCTCACTGGTAACATCGTTTTTAGCTGCAAACTTTAACTTTCAGCCGTTTTGGCAGGTCAAACATTGTGGAGATTGGCCTTTGTCTGATCCATGTCTCGTCTATCAGAGGCCTCAAAGTTTATTGCTATCAGCTGTCAGTGCTCACGGTTATCCCAGTTGCTCATCATGTACAATCTAGGGACGGGTAATGCTTCCATGGTGATCAATGCTGGGTTTGGGATTGTCCGGAAATAGTTGAAACAGTTGCACTGACCTATATACGCAATCCGTCTCTGTCAGGGACGGACACGTCGAGATTGTAACATGACTTCTTATCCAGATAACGATGCGAACGGACACTTTCTGGATCACGTCAGGGTAAGCTCATCGGAAGGGAGAATCATCGTCTGAGGGACTTCGACTGCTCAGCTTTTGATGCATCTGTCTCATGTTGGGTGAGATACCTTTCGTTCTGAATCAATGCTTTCACTCAAAGATTCAAGACTGTTGGGCACACGAGACTGCGTGGTCAGTTTGTTACTCTCTCAGCCTGGTGACTGCAGCTCCTGGTTTCCAGAAAGGTTGAATGAATATTGCCCTTGAGCGCATGAGAGTTCGTGGATACATGGTCCTGGCAGCCCACCGATTTGAAGTTCTTGAAAACCTTTAAGTTTACAGAGTATTCTTAGAATTTGTTTATTGGCAGTCGGCCATATCATAAAGTAGAAAATATACTAAACAAATCAATAATGGGTGTCTCAACCTCCATATCGACAAGAGTCTAGTTCTTGCGGTGTCGTTGCTTTATGTGATTGTTTGGGTACTGCTAAACTAGAAGTTGAAATCAGCAATTTACGACCTTAGTCACTAGCATATTTGTCGTCTCCATTTTCTCGACATTACTAGTTATGCTGCCTGATTCATTTGACGCTATCTCCAGGCACCAACTGGTTATATCCACTTGGTAGATTGCTTGAGGGTCTTCCTGCTTACGCTAATCGAATGTGGGACAGCCCTATAAAACAACAACACCTGCACGTCGTTGACGATCCCTTCAACGACCCCAACAATCAACAATGACTTCTCCAATCCTGGACATTATACCTCCCGAGGTTCAACTCAGGATATTCTCCTTCCTTCCAGCTCACAACCTCGCTCAACTGGCTCGTACTTCCAAACATTTCAGTGAAATTGCCACACCCCTATTCTGGACCGATGTTGAACTTCACATCCTCGGATATCATGGCTTCAAGCGAGAACCTAGCGCCCCTCCTCCTGTGCGCCATCCACTCAGCCGGCCATATCTTCCCCGAGAGCCATACAGGAGCGTCGACCTAAGAGCAGAGCGTTTCTTCAACATACTACAAACTCTCCAGAAGGAAAGACCGGATCGTCTGGAAGTCGTTGCAAAACGTATCAAACATCTCTGTGCAAATGTCAAGCCTATTTGGGAACCGAGAGGCACGGCTTACAAACCGATCTATACCGATCCCATTTCAGTCTGGGAGACGTTGCCTTACATGACGAATTTACAGTCGTTGGAGCTACATGGGGACACTTTCAATCATCGTACTAAGCCGGATCCTGTTCAGGAACTTACCGGCCCTACCCCGAAACTTCGGTTTATAAAACTTGGCGGGTACATGCCAG
Source organism: Fusarium caatingaense (assembly GCA_013624355.1). NCBI lineage: Eukaryota > Fungi > Ascomycota > Sordariomycetes > Hypocreales > Nectriaceae > Fusarium > Fusarium caatingaense. The sequence goes on along the minus strand of JABKKP010000099.1, from coordinate 94,686 downwards.
CGTCTATACCTGCATGGGCTTTCAGGGCTGCGGACACTCTCGAACGCATTGAGCTCCTTATGTTGGATCGTCCTATTTCTACAAATGGGAATGATTGGGGTCACTTTTTGCCTCTCGCTCATGAAAGGATCAGCAGACAGAGAGATAATGAGGAGGATGATGATGATGATGATGATGATGATGATGACAACGCTTCGGACTGGGGCAGTCTTAGCGGCGAGGCCGTTATTCCTCGCCCTCTAGGCGGCTACCTAACATCCTACGGCGACGACGAGCTTCGACTTCCGAAACTCAAGCATCTCTACCTCTGCCAACCCTCCGAGTCCGACTACGAACGAGGCCACAACCAGCATTACTATGACCAGTATAGCTGGTCCACACGCGCCGAAAAGGCATGTTACAGCGACTGGCGCAAGATTCTTATCGCATCCAAGCCAACACTCTCAACACTCGTTCTAGAACAGCGTCCAGCAGCAACTTACACCGAAAAGGTCTCCATGGAAGAATGGATGGAGCACAGAACTTGTCCCGAAGCAAGCAAGAACCTTTTAAAGATGGTCAGAAAGTCCATGGAGGCAGACAAGAGTCAAGTGACTCTACAGCGTGTATATCTGTATGGTATTTTTGTTGGGATACTTGATGACGGGATGCATGATCCGGCAGAACCTTCAGGTAAATTTCTTGACTTCCTGAAGGGCAATGGCGTTGAGTGTGAGGCGAGGGTTGGACAGTGGTGTTACTTTGAAAGGGCTCATGGTCCGGCGATGTGGGATTCTTTCCATGGAGATGAGAGATATGATGGTATCGAGGAGGATGGAGATGAGAGCATGAAGTGGGATGATGTGTTAGCTAGGGTTTAGAGAATCTGTTGATATCGAAACTCACGCGTCGACTTATATCAGAATTAGATTAGTAGTTTAAAGGCCTGGGGTGTCAAATTTGAGTTCCCAAAGTGTTCGGCGAAACCGCCCATACGCCGACTTACTCTTTATCCTCTCCTCGGTATAACAACTACCCCACCCACTCTACGTCACAACTTCCCTCCCTCAACACCATCATCAATTCTCAAAATGTCCTTCGCCGTAATAAAAGACATAGACCACCTCGTCCTAACCTGCCATGATGTCCAGGCCACCATAAGCTGGTACACCAAATACCTCGGCATGAAATCCTCCACCTTCGGCCCCGAATCGCATCCCCGCTATGCATTGAATTTCGGCACGCACAAGATCAACCTTCATCAGCGCGGTGCCGAGTTTGAGCCTAAAGCGAGGACTGCTCTGCCTGGAACGGCTGATTTGTGCTTTATTGTGGAAGATGGGACGGATTTGGAGGGTTTGAAAAATAAGTTGCAAGGGGAGGGGATCAAGGTGCTTGAAGGTGGTGGTGTCGTGGATAGAACTGGGGCGCTGGGGAAGATTAGGAGTATTTATGTGAGGGATCCGGATGGGAATTTGATTGAGTGAGTTGACTCGATACATTTTTGAGTTGACAGCTAACCTTTTACAGGCTCTCATACTATCCGTCTTGATAGTCTCATAAATACTCTCGACACTTCCTGTACCAGCAATATCAAAAGGTCAAAATTTATACACTGCATGCGCCGATGGTTTGATCTTCCATGTGCTCTATTAAAGATCTATCATAAACAAGTAAGGTCACATAAGTCGTATATACATCTAGTTATTTTCAATCATCGTCTTCAACTCGGCAAATTTGACAGGCTTGGGCAAAAACATATCAACTCCCGCAGACATGGCATCAAGCCTTGCATCCGCACTCGCAAGACCCGTCAACGCAAACACCGTCGTCCGAGGAACTTTGTACTTTGCCTCGAGCTTGCGGATCCTCTTGGTTGCCTCGATACCGTTCATCACAGGCATGCTGATGTCCATCAAGATGTAGTCGAACCGCTTCTTGATAGGGCCTGGAGTTTCTGCGTCGCCGATGGTTGATTTTCTGAATGTTTCCACGGCTTCTTCTCCATTTTCAGCTGCCTCGTATGTGAAACCACACTTCTTCATAAACATCGTTAGTAGGTTGAGGTTGATTTTGTTGTCGTCGACCAGAAGGACGTGGGCTTTGCTCGGCATTTCTGGTTTGTTTGGTTTGTTTGGTTTCTTTGAGCCCTTTACTGGCTTGCCATTCTCCTCCTTTGTACCGTCTTGTTTTTTGCCGTCTGTGTGGTCATCTACATGGCCATCTTCTTGTTTACCAGGCCTCTTGTCTTCCTTCTTCTGGTTATTCTTCTTCTGACCATCCCTTTCGCCGTCCTTCTCGTGCTCATTCTTCCTGTCTCTCCTCTCTTCTTTCTTCTGCTCCTTCTCGTGGTCTTTCTTGTTCATATATCCATCCTCCTTGGAGCCCTGCTTGCCTTGCTGTTCCTGAGGCAAAGGCGATGTGGTCGTCTTAACCCAATCGGCCTTACCCTCTTGGTGCTGTAGTGTTGAATTCATCTGTTCTGCCACTTCGCTTGCTGGTGGGCTCTTTCCTTCTCTTTCCTTTTCATCTGTATGAGCACTTCTGACCAGGTTTGTCTCGTCGTTGTCGTCATTTTTTACTTCCTGAATTCGTTGTAGGCATCGGCTAAAGACTTGTGCAAGCTTTCTTGGACCACATCTAGATTGGTTAGTTGGAATCATCAGAAGGAAGGTGTGTAGAGCTTACGGCTGTGGTATCACTTCAACCACATCTGACAACCTGGCCAGGGCTTTCGTCTGTGCTCTTGATATCTTTGCTGCCTCCTCTTCGTTCAGACTGATAATGATGATGGGCGTTTTCTTATTTCTTGGGCCGTCCATTGCTGTCTCCTGGAAACGCTTTTCCAAAGTCTTTGCGGATGGCGGCTCACAATATAGGTAAAAGTCGGCTTGAGGGGGGTTCGTATCGTATTCTCTCGCAGCCTTCATGTTGAACCAGCTATGAAAGATCTCGATCAGAGCTTCATTTCGCACCTGGACTTGTTTGGTGATTGTACTCGAGTTGAAAGCTTCGCTTGCTTCCAGAAGCACCAGAGATCGCCCTTGAAGCTTTTCCCTCATGGAATTCATAGGCTCTTCTGGTTCGGAAGAGTCTTCTTCGGGAACTGGTTCAAGGCGCAATCGAACTTCTATTTCAGTGCCTTTGTCCTGTTCTGACTTGACCTCAAGAGTCCCACCAAGCGAGTCCACGATCTGCTTGACAATGCTCAGACCCAGGCCAGTGCCAGGCTGGAATGAGTCTTCTTGGCTGAAAGGGACGAATAGTCTGTTCTGCTGAAAGTCCTCAGACATGCCTTTCCCGGTATCTGAAACCCGAATCATAACGTCAATCCTCGAATCTTCATTGATTTCTTGCGCTCGCACCGAAATACAGACGAAACCCAATGCTGTGTACTTCAAAGCGTTGCCAAACAAGTTCATAACAATTCTTCGAAGGGCACCAGGTTGCGTCTTGACCATCCAAGACGTCCTCGGGGTGATATCCAAAAGAATCGACACAGGATGCTCGCTTCCGGGGCTTTGGGCTGTCTGCTCTGCGCCTGTCACTTCGCCCCCCTGACTTGCTTTTCTGGGGAGTTTCTTGAAATTGTGGCCGGTTGCAACAGCGTCGACAACCTCTTCGACAAGCAAAGAGAGATCCACTGCCGCAGTCATGTTCAAACTTTCCATCGAATCGGAAGATAGGCTGATGATTTTGGCGTGCTTTCCTTTCCTCGTCTGCCCACTGCCAAGATTGTTGATCTTGCTAAAGTCGAGCACATGGTTTAACGTATCGAGAAGTGTTTTGCCGCAAGTCGCGATCGAGTTGACCAAGCCTACTTCGTATGAGTCGGTTACTGCATCCTTAAGAAATTCGGCGGCACCGAGAATGCCATGCAGAGGGCTTCGCAATTCGTGGCTCATGCTCGCGATGAAAGTAGTCTTCGCCGCTTCGTTTTTTCTTGTGTTAATGCGCCCGACTTGACTTGTGATGCTGTTGCCAAAAGCTCGAAGGTACGATAGGTCCTCGTCCAAGTTCATCATGCGACCCGGGACAGATGTCCAAAGAAAACATCCACCCATCAATTTGTCCTCGACGTAGTCGAATAGCGGAAGAAACACGATAGCTTTAGCACCGGGAATCTTTTTGAGAAGTTCCTTATGGTCCATCCTGTCTCTGTCCTTGCGTCGCTTGTGCTTCCCAGCTGTAGCTGCGGTGCCCCCGATGTTGTTTCCATCACTCGCGCTGTCATCATCGGAGGAGAGTCCCGTTCCTTCTTCTGTAAATGTGAAAGCTTTTCCCTTGGGGAAACGCGAAAAGTATTTCTCGAGTGTTCCGATTGAGAAAGACGGGCCTTGTTCGAGATCCAAAGGCTGGGTCTTATCAGCAAGGGAGTAGGCAAGCAATTTACACGGCCTTGACGTTGGAGATGTCTCAGAGTCAGAGCTTTCTGCACTGAAGCCATCAGGCTCTGCTGCCACTTGCGTCGGTAAGTCTTCGGAACTGGTGTTGTTGTCGTGCTCTATTTTAACAGCTTTGCTCATATGCTGGATATTGGAGGCTGTGGCACCGAAGAGAACAACACCATCTGCCAGTATGGACGATCGCAGGTTATCGGCTGCTCGATGATACATTCTCGATAGCCCGTCCGTTTTCGGCTTGGTCTTGCGGGGCGGTGATGTGGCCTTCTGTGACCGCCTGGTAGAATCAGGATCGACTTTGCGCATATTGTTGTGTAGTGATGAGCGCCTCGTTGCCGAGATGGTCATACCCGGTGGGCGTTTGATCGGAGGGCGTTGAGGCTGTTCGTCCCTGGATAGAGTCGGGTCGTCGCTGGAACATCCCTCGATGAATGTGGCAAGGCCACGCACGATGCGTTCACCTTTGAACCTATCCACACGATCGCGCGCCCATTCCAAATGTTCTGTGACCGCTTGCGCAACGCTTTGCATAAATTTTACATCTTCAATCGAAAGTCCGTCGCGGGGTCGTTCATCTGAGACAGCGTATGCTCCGATCTTGTAACCCTTCCTTGAGAATATAGGTACACCAGCGTAGAAGCGCACACCCGGTTCGGACTGGACGTAAACGCGCGATTTAAATCGGTCATCGAGGCGACAGTCGGGCACAATTAGACCGGAGGCTGTGTATGTTGTTCCATCTGGATCTCGACCGGTGCAGGTGTTATTTAGGCAGTGTTCGCAAACGGCATCTGGGCGGTTAAGGATCGATGTTCCCACTGCGAATGAGTTAGCAAGAGTCATAAGCGGAGAATGTGTCATTCAGCAGACAGAATCATACTTACACCACAGTTCGCTATTATAATCGGCTAGGTTGGAAGTTTTCTTATTATCGGGTGAGTTGTTAGGTCCGTTGTTGGGTGCGCTCTGTTCGTCCTCCAAGGTTCCCAGTCGCAAACTGCGCGTAGCTTCGGCGAGAATATACTGATTATTCGTATCAATGAGCGAGACCATAGCGCGCTTCACGTTGAGACGAAAAACAGCGAGCTGGGCAAAGGCGGAGAGGGCCTTGTCGGAGGAAGGCTGAGGCGCGTTTGCGTCATTGATCTGGGAGGGCGCAGAGATTCCATCGACATTTCGGGCGACTTTAAGTGAGGAGCCTTGTGCTATTTGCCAGCTCTGGAAGTAACTCTGCACCTCGCGTTCGCGTTGCAGCTCTGCAGAGCTTGACATTGTATCGTGGAATGGGCAGTCATGTCATGTCAGGTCGGGCCTTGGAGTTTGGGGGGGATTTTGCAGGTCAGGTTAGGTCGTGTGGGCAGCAGTCAAAGCAACGGCGGGATGCTTCTGAGTTGGGACTAGAAAGATTGGTAGTGGCAGTTTAGCAGAGCAAAGACACCCAGGAATTAGGTAGGTAGGAGCTAAGTGGGAGAGAAATTTGGGCGGTCACCCCTCCATAAGAATCGTACCAATGGCGTCATTGTTGCCTCAGCGTCATTGGAAGAAAAAAAAAAGGCCTTTCAAACTGGGGGAATTTGGTGTCTAGAGCATTTCTAGAATAGTCATTTCGCCCCAAGGATTCGTAGAAGTCGCATCATCAATTCGGCTGCCCCATTAATTCGGGCCCGAATGAGGTCACGCCTAGGTTCAGATTCAGACACTGGAGAAAAATAACAGGGTTACAGAGAAAGATCGATTAGCGGTAAAATCCACGATTTGCGGCCATGATCAACAAGTTTTTCGGGTAAATAGAAACAAACACAGGATTGGCTGCATTCTTTCATCTTTCGTCTTTATCCCTCCGCCATCAAATGTCAAGCTTCGCCAAGCAAAAACAAGTTGCTGGAATGCGGGGATTCAAGACCTTATTTATAGATCGACGTTAATCTTACAGTGCATCGTTAGAGATCTATCAAGATAACTGTTGACTTTAATTAGATTGAGTTCTGTATGGAAGATAAACGACACGAGACTGGGGCAGCCCTACCAGCCCGTTTCACTGCCCAAGGAGTTACCCCGATCACACTCCGAAAACTCCGGCCGCTGATTGCCTGTTTCGGTTATCGGCACCAAAAGTCCCTGGAGGATGCTCCTTGGAGATAATGAGATGCCATTCAAAGCTTACCTATCAAGTAGTCAATCTGATCAGCGTAGGATCGCATCCTTCGAATTAATAAGCCTCGTATCTTTCAAATATAAATATGTGACAGGCTTCTACTGATATAATGGTAATATTCACCTCAAGCTCGTCATTATTCAATAGACAATTTTGCACTCTTCATCATGTCGTCCACCAAACACACAGCTCGATCAATCCTCGAATCATTCTACGATGCCGAGCGCATTTACATGGCCGCATCACCTGAAGAGCGCGATTTCAGCGGCATGGCAGCAACTCTTTCGCCAGAAGTGAAGCTCAAACAATCTTCCGGCCTACCCTATCCCGGTGAATACATCGGTCCTGAAGGTTGGTAACTTATCTTGTATGACGATAAATACTAAACAGATGAAGGGTTCCAGAAATGGGCACAGGAAATGGCCAGTTATTTCGACAAGGTCGATGTGCAAACTCCTGAGATTTTTGAACGCGAGGGCTCGCACCGCATTATTGCTCTTAGCTATCTGGTTCTGCGAGTGAGGAAGACTGGGGAAGAGTTGAAGTACCCTTTGTGTCAGGTTATAACGGTTGACCTGGAGGCTGGTGTTATCAAGAGTATCATGCCGTTTTATTGGGATGTTTACGCTTTGAACAAGGCTATTGGATATACACCTGAGTTGTAACGGAGATACTGGAAACTCCCAAATGACCGAACTACATACAATATCAAATCGAGAAAATCATCTATGTTCTGCAATGACCTTATCACAATACTCTGCAAACTCAGCAGCGGTCCCAGTCCCTCCCTGGTCCTTCGACTTGAGATTCGCCAATAAATCCTCCCTAGGATAAGGATGAAATCTTCCCCAAGGCCAGATAAACCTCCCTCCATCCTCAATCTGTAAATCTGGCGAAAGCCCTGCCCACAAGTTCGTGTATGCTCCGTACCGAGCGTGGTATAAAATCGGCCAAATCATATAGCGAACCCACCATGGCAAATGGCGCAGAAGAGAAGAATGGAGATTTCCAGGGTTGTGGCAAACGCTCAGCACACCTTGAGAGCCGATCTGGTCTGCTAGTACGCTGGAGAGATACCAATTTCCTGTCTTTGAATTTTTATAGTTGATTTCCTGGTTTTCGGGCGGGTTGATAACCTCTTTCATGTCGACGCCTCCTTCGGGGACGGACAGATCTGTCACGATGGATGCTGTCCATACAACTCGCACTGAAGCTGGGGGTTGGCTCTTTGCGGTTTCTGTGAGGGTTGGGACAAGGAGTTGTGTGAGGTACCATGGTCCTATAGCGTTTGTTGCCATGCTGAGTTCGTAGCCTTGTGCTGAGACTGAGCCTACCGGGGGCATAGATACTCCGGCGTTGTTGAAGGGGACATCGAGTCTTGGTTCCTTAGACATGAATTCCTCTGCGGCTGCCTTGATTGTTGGCAGGTCATCCAGGGATATGTTGAGAAATGAAAGACTTCCGGCTGAGTCGGGATACTGCTGCTTCAGCTCTGCAATAGCCTTTCTGCCTTTCTCTTGGGATCTGCCCGCGATATAGACCGTTCCGCTGGCTTGGTATAGCATCCGACTCAGCTCGAAGCCAATGCCTGAGTAGCCACCTGTGACAAGGAATACCCGCCCATTTTGTGGCTTTAGGTTTTCCTCAGTAAATTGAGGCTTTGGGGGTACGAATAGCGAATAATTGTTGCCCATAGTAAGTATTGTCAATGGTCGGGTCTGTAATCTTGGGTGGTTGGAAGAGGAACGGAAAGGGCGGGGATACCTATGGTTTCAGAAAGTTCGCGATAGTGGTGACGCAGCTCGAAATTTACTAGTGCTAATATTTAGCGAGGTATTTATACTCTACCCATGGCGTACGGATGTCCGTACATAATAATAGCCCTCCAAGGTTCTGCGCCACATCAACGTGGTATCAGAAGAACTGGCCACCGAGAGCATAAGAGATGAAATGATCTGGTCATCTTATGCCATCTTAGACTAACACTTAGGCTGCTTTATTATAGAAGCCTAAGTCTTAGAGGACAACTCTTCTGTTGCCCACCTGCTCATCGTGATCCTCAAGTCGATTCCGCACCCAGCATATCCGCAACACAAGAAGCCAACTTTTCAATCATCAGAAAATCAGGATCGTGATCAGGATTCACTTCTGCGATAGTCAACCCAGCAACTTTCGGACTCCCAAGAAACACCTTCAATGCCCTCATCATAACCTCAAACTCAACACCCGTAAAATTCGGCACATTTGCCAACGGAAACGTTCCAGCATCAATCGAATCAACGTCTAGGTGCACCATAATCACATCCACCATCTCCTCGAGATAAGCCAACGTTTCTTCCGCTCGCAGTTCAGGTTCCTTCGCCACGGATGCTGAGCTGACAACATGATAATTGTTGTTTGAAAGGTATTCGAAATGCTCGCGTTTATTTCCGGGCAGAGACATGTCTGTGCCGAAGAAGACGGTATTGGAAGCGTTGCAGACCGGTCCGCCTGACGAACGAGAGAATCGCTCCATGCTGGGAAGTGCACCGGGCAGCCCGACAAGATGGGCCATGGTCATCCCAGCAAAGGTTCCGATGGAACTAGGATCCGTTGGAGAATTTAAGTCCGTGTCAGCATCGATGTAAATCAAACCGACACGCTGCTGAGGGACCTGCGAATCCGCGTGGTCCCAAAAGGTGCTTAGGATACCCGGAAGCATACAACACTCGCCGCCTATAATGAGCTGGAAGCTATCAGGGACAAGGCTCTCGGTGAGAGCGTCTTTAACGGCTTCACAGACTGAGACATTGATATCTTCGTTTCGTACGCCACCTGGGCTGAAGGTCGCTGCGGAGAATCTCGCAGGCAATTCTAAAGCATATTGTTCGCGGGGCTTGTGCTTGTGCTGGCAAGCGGCATGAATCTTGCCGGCGAGTCCAACACGTTGGAATGCCCTGGGTGCTTTAGATTTGCCGGGGATGATTGAACCACAGTCAGACGGCACGTATGTTATCGAAATTTGTTTTGAAGTCACCATTGTCGTCGGACGTACTGATGTTTGCAAGACTCAAAGTTGTCTATTTTTGAGTTTTTCCGAGGCGTAAGTCCCCAATATACATATCAAATCAACACAAGGACTCAAAGTTGTATGATGGAGAACCAGTGTTCTTATGTCAATTTTCGCTGTCGACAATGGAAAGATGCAGGAAGCTTTTATCACGGTGACACTTTCCTCTTACATTGGGTGTGCTTATTGTTGTGACGTAATTACCTACCTATTGTCAAATGCAGGGCGTACCTACCGAGAAACGATATTGGTTACATTGTCAACAATATTACCCAATAGGATGATAAGAACTACTACCCGCTTTGGAAGTGAAGCATCATGAAAGACTTATCTGTTACTAGTTAGAGCTAATGGTATCAGGTCGTTTTGTTTTACTAGAATCAGGAGCCGGTCCGCAGGGCGTCAGAAGATTTGACCGTCACAGGTATAAGGAACGGAATAGTTTGGTCATTCTTATGCTACTTTAGAGAGGGATTTAGGTTACTTTGTTTTGGTATCCTGAGCCTTGAAGGACATTTCTTATGTTACCTCTTAGCCGGTTAAGCATTTCACAAAAGCGGGGTAGACAATAAAGGTAGTAAATATAACTGGCCAAGTATATTTTTGATACAGAATAACTATGTACAATGAAGATCTTTTATCGTTCCTATTAATCCAACTCATTTTAACCCATTCATATAGGTCATAGTCGTTTCCACAACTCATGCATTATCGGAGCTCATCTCCAAGATATCAAATTAGGTATTGATGGTAAACTCCTTAGATACCAGCACCGAGGCCAGCGAGGAGAGCGACGACGGGGGTCAGGAGAGGGGCGAGAACACCAGTGCCGAGACCAGCAAGGAGAGGAGTGAGAGCGACAATGAGGCCGGGGAGGAGGCCAGAAACGAGACCGAGGACGAGGGCCAGGACCTTAGCGAGGATCTGGAAGACGGAGTGGAGGACAGAGACAAGCTGGGGCTGGAGACCGGTGACAGTGACGATGGTCTTGACAGCAGTGAGGACAACGTTGACGAGGACGGTGACGAGGCTGAGGACCTTGGTGACATCGCCATCAGCGACGGGGAGGCCAGCAGAGCCGGTAAGCTCGGTGACGATGTGGGTAAGCTGGGCGTTGAGACCCTCAAGGCCGGGGATGGCCAACTCGGCACCCTCAGCCTTGGTCAGGTCACCAGCGGAGACCTTGTCGGCGATACCCTGGAAGCCAGAGGTCTTGTCCTTGATGCCGTCGGTACCGGACTTGAGGACGGAGAGGAGGCCAGTGATATCAGAGACGTCACGCTTAATGACAGACTTAACGCCCTGGGTAGCACCGGGGAGGATACCGCCGGCACCGCCAAGGATGCCTCCGAGGATGTTGTCGAGGTTGAGAAGACTGGACTGGACCTCGGTCTTGGAAGGAGCAGCGTTGACCTGGGCCTGGGGAACAGGAGAGGCGATGGCGGCAGAGGCCAAGGCGAAGATGGAGAAGAAAGCAGCCTTCATTTTGAATGATTTATGAGGTTGAGAGAGAAGAGTGGTAGAGTTGTGTGTGGTAGAGAGTAGAGTGTGAGAGTTGAGGATGTTGATGAGGATGATGAGAACAGATTTGAGCAGACAAGACAGGACCTTATATACACAAATTCTTCAGTCTTTGCTTTGGTTTGGTTTCCTTTCTTTTGCTACTATCTTACTATGGATACATGGTCGATCACTCAAACGAAATTGTTCAAAGTCTTCGGATGTCAGTGGTGATGTCGATCACTCTCAAAGACTTGAGTCGTGAGAGCTTAGCTTTGCGTCCAGGCGTCCTAAGTCCACATAGTGGTCCCCCTGTCCATGTTCCCCACGGCTTCTCCATAAGCAACCCCCGGACCTTCTTGAGAGGCTATTACCGTGAAAAGCCTTGGTCTGTAGTCTGTTGAGCATATCCAACTACAGAATGTCTTAGATGGGCGAGGTTGAACTTTCGATATAATTCGCTGTCATAAAACCAGGGTCTTCTGTTTTATGCCGATCTCTTGCCTAGGGCAAGCCTCTTTGGGCGTTGTACAGTAGCTTGACAGTGGTTAGTACGTACATGTAGTTGTCTTGAAATTTGATCTTCAACACTATCAAACAGTCTATCTCACCTGTCGAAGTCATCGACATTTCTCCCCTTGCCCCCTGCGCCAATCTCTGACCCTATTTTTCGGAAGATTAGGGTGGAGAGCTGGAGTGGACACAGCATCTATGTCGATCATGACCGAATCAGTTTTCGAGTTGCAGATCGACAAGGGAGATGGACCATTAGCACTAAATTCTGACGAGTCAATTCACAAGGTGGACTCCGGATGTCTTGTTTCGATACCGTTCAGGTAGGCTCAGGTCCGATGTTGTGACGATTGTTACTCTTTTTGAAGAGAAGCAATCGATACTACTGCAGGTGTGTCATTTACTCTCGCCAAATTGAACTAGTTTCGATATGCTTGGAGATGAGGGAGATGATGTCGGAATGAATGCTAAGATGTCGCAATATTGCTTCTTGTAGTGAGGTCGATATGTAACAAGCTATCATATGCCAATACTAAATAATTCGAGGTCAACTAAGTCAAGCTTCATCATAGTGCTAAGCATCACCGCCAAGTCTCTACTCACGTCAAATTCCTTCCCGTCCCCTCGACCGCCTTTACTTGTCTTACATCGTGTCTTACATCGTGTCTTATCCCGTCTCGTCGTAGGCCTCCTAATCCTCCTTCCCGGTGCTTGGACCGCCTCCACGTGTAGTGGCCCTACAGTGGAAGACAGCCCTAAAGATCATTTCTATGGGCCCTGCCTTAGGTGATCGGCAGTTGGTAGATCACCGCCTACCTTCAATCGATCCGTGCCCTGGAATAGGAAATCAACTCATCCACAGTCTGTCGATCTTTACATTGGACTGAATATCTCCCACTTTTAGTGCGAAAAGACCTTGTTGGCGTGCGATGTACTCCTTTCCAACAAACATGTACCTGGGATAATGGAGACGGTACCCGTATCTCTCCATAGTACCACCGTGTTGGACTGAGATCCAGTATGACATTGGTGGCTGGTATTACCAGGAGAGTGGATGTCGGAATTGAGATTGCCGACGGTAGATTCATGCGAAAAGAGGATCCTTGAGTCAATCAAGACTTGAGTCCCACTTCCCACGACTCGACAACTGAGACTCACAGATAGCATCATCTTTGTCGCCAGTGCTGACTTTGCTTGATGACTCCAGTTACCAGAATGAGATACACTCGGGGGTGATCGTGTATTTGCGTAAGAGCTTAGAATAATTCTCAAATAGTTACTAGAAGGGCCATTTACTTTGCACATTATAATGCTGTTTTACACCCGCTTATTTATGCAGCCCGCTTGACAGTTGAACTTGTATCGTAGGCATAGGGTAGCTTTCACACTTCTAAGCACTCAGACAATCTGGGCTAATTATCTCGCCATTGTCTCCAATTACCTACAACAGTAATATCGTGAATAGTAAAAGCCACCCTATACACGACAGCTGACTCCGGGTATTACACAAAACCCCGTTATATCCTCTAGATGCGTATCCTAAACAAGAGAGTTCAGGTAAAGACATTGACCACCAGCCACAAACGCCATCTTGCATGTGAACATCTTGACTTTCCAATTCGAGGGTCCTTTCTGCAGTGTTGATCTGTTGGGCGGGTAGACCATCCCAAATCTGACTGTTCTATTTTAGCCCACCAAACATGGTAACTTGTAAAGTCAATCACTTGTACCAGTGAACTCTGTTCCCACGGGATGCAGCTACCCGTTTATGCCACAGGAACATCTTTATGCTTGTGCATAACTTTTAGCATATCCGGTCATTTCCTCAATGACGGATTCAGGTCCCGGGTGGCGTACCCGTTTACTCAACTACCACAGCTGCGCTAACTATCTGGAGTAACTAACTCATCGTCTTTTGAACGGTTCTTCTCTTAGTGCTGTGTTAGTGCTGTCCAATTAGATAAACTGGAGTATCTCCTTATTCTCCTCCTGGAAACTCCACCAAGTTCTGCGGCAAATCGACTACCCGCTTTGTAATGAGAAGATCTTCTTCAAGGGAGATTGAAGGGGGCCCTATAGGGCCTTTGACTAGCTTCGCCATTAGGTGTTTGGAGTTGCGGCGGGAGATGTAAGTGGAGGTTCGGTTGATGGAATTTTGGTGTTCAGCTAGGGATGCTCGAAAGTCCGATCGAGGCGCGAACGATAGCCGCGCAAGGCGTTGACAGGGTCGCCTCTATGTCCTTTGTATTCTGCATCTCTCGAAGGTCAAGTCACAAGTATCTTCGAGCCTCGGGGTCCGTATACCGTCGGAGTGAACTTGAGTGGCAATGCCGCCGGGTAAAGATGCATCCTCACGTACTTCTCACAGCAGCCGGCCCGGTTCCCTTCGGATCATAGTAGCAGAGCAGTTCACTGGTCAATTCGGCTAGTACTCCAATACTAAGTGGAAGATATATACAAAGAACGTCAACGGTATCTCCTGCCATCCTCGCCATCCCCTCCCTTTCCCTCAACCTCCTCTTCCTCCCCTCTAAGCAGGTCTGATTCCCTGAGGATTCCAAAACATATCCTTCGGGTCATACTCCTTCTTCAACTGCTTCAATCTCGGCAAGCTCTTCCCATAGTATCTCTTCGTCGCCTCCTCATTCCCAAGCTGCGTGTCCAGATAGTTCGCATACATACCCCAATCTCCATCCGCCATCCCCTTCGTCACACTCTCCCTGAACCGCTTCAGCAAGGTAAATCCATTGTTCGCATGCGTGGCATAGTTCCCGTGATCGGAGAACTGGTAGAGTAATAACTTATCGCGGTGCGGGAAGGCGCTGTTGAGGGATTGGTCGGTCCAGAGGTTCTTGGCGTTGGTGATGGTTGAGTTGGGTCCGCCGAAGAGGTCGATCAGGATATACCATGTGTGCCGTGCGTCAGGATCTTTTATGTTATCGTAGAGGGTTCGGGTGAAGGATTGGACTTGAGTGCGGGTGAGGGCTTTGGTCATGAGGCTGGTGCTGTAGAAGGTGCTGTGCTGCGAGGAGTCAGTATCATCACTACACCTCGTCGACAGGCGGATTAACTTACCTGATCGTAAGGACGTCTTTGGTCAAGCGCCTGACCATTCGCGTACTTGTTCAACATCTGGATCCATCCTCCGGTACTTGCAGTAGTGATCTGAGCACCCAGATCTCCCAGCAGAGGCTTCAAGGCAGTGTTTAGCGCAGTTCGCGTACCATAGTAAACACCCTGAATCGTCTGTCCGCTCGGCGCCATGTAAATCTGCATGTTCAATTCCTTCGGCGCCGTCGCTCCAAATTTCTGCAGCGCCAACAAGCCTTCAACGGCCTGCTTCTCGTTCCAGTCCAGTTCTATGTTGAACGGAGTGACTGTCTCGGGCGCTGCAAAAGTCTGGAAGTCAAGCTCTGCGACAATACCATAGGAGGAGCCGGCGCCGCGGAGAGCCCAGTTCAGGTCGGGCATCTCCCAGTCTGCTGTGTATCGGATTGTGCCGTTGGCGAGAATGATGGTGGCGCCGATGAATCTGTCGAGAGTGAGACCGTAGGTTCGTGAGGCGAAGCCATATCCTCCATGGAGAGCATGACCTGCGATGCCGACACTATAATCGTCAGTTGAAGCTGTGTTATGTTACTGAGGAACTCACCCAGGGCATGATCCATGAGAAATGGCTCTCTTCCCAAACTGGAACAACTCAGTAGCGACATGTCCCAACCTCGCGCCCGCCTGAATATTACAGCTCATGTCCTTGTTCAGAGTCACCTTGTCCATCGCATCCACAACAATGACCAAATGCCCATTCTCACCACCATATCCAAAAGAGCCATAGCTATGGCCGCCGCTTTTCGCACTAACGCGGACCTTGTGCTGGTTACCGCACATGACGGCGTCGCGGATGTGGTTGACGGTGGTAGGAAGAGCAATTCCTGCAGGCGTGTATGGTAAACGGAGATTGTAGGGCTTGATTTCCTTTGTCCATTGGGCAGAGTCGCGTGGGATGTAGGGGACCTTTTTGTCGGCGAGGCAGGCGTTCAGAGCGGCGGGGGTGTTAGCTGAAGATTGTGAGTATGGTGATGCTGCAGCGTTTGAGAGAGTGAGAAATGCTTGGAGGCAGAAGAGGAGAAGTTTGAAGTTGAACATCATGACGGCGATTCTGAAGGGGGGTTTCCCTTCAACGAAATCTTGGCGTTTGCTTCTGGTCCATTATTCCGGATATTGGGATAACAGCTGTTTTTATAAGATCTTTCCCATGGTGAACAGATGTCTCATCTTCAGCCGTACGGTCGATTGTTTCTATATCAGGCCGTCACTTTACGAGGTGGAAATGACACATGCATGATAACCTTGCCGTCAACAGGACTCGATGTGAAGCTGAACTCAGCTGACAAGGTCAAGGGTATATCTATCGCAAGGATATTCTCCGTCACATCAATTGAAGCTCTTAACTCGCGGTTATCTTCAAGATCGCCATCACCAACTTGACTAATTGCGGCCAAGATCTACAACTTCCCCAACTTCCAACCGTTGCAGGAGATGATCATTCCAACATCCACCTCACCTCAAAATAGAATGTCCTGCCTACGTACCTGAAGATCCCGATCATTCCCTGAGGCCATCCACATGTGTAACACCAACCACTGATCGACAACGCATGTCAGCATATCGTACCACCAATATTCACCGTGCATACGTTTCTCCACATGCACTTTATTCTCGTGGCGAGAATGAAGCTAGACCTGTGATTTGTTGAACGTCTGCTGAGAGGGAGTTGTATGCGAGGATCTAATGCCAGGAACCGAAGCCATATGCAGGTTCTTCCGTAAATACGAAGATAGCTTTCTTGGAAGAGAGTGATTGGGGAAACTTGTGCGAAAAGAGGAAACAACACAATACGCCGGAGAGCTTTGACAATTGATGCCATGCCTCCCAGGCTCTTCGATACAGTCAAAGAGTTATATATGTCTTCGAGACCATTCCGTCTCCGTGATAACTATTCTCGTCGCTGTTCGGGTCTCTAGTCAAATAAGTATATAGTCACACTTCCCCTCGTCAAACAACATCAAGTCCCTTCTCGCACCACATCCTACAGCACAAATAAGGCTTGGGCAACTCTCCTGTTCGACAAAGCACCACTACGTGTACTTTGGAACGCAATTGGCTCTTCATCAAGCACAACTGCAGCCATTGTGGTCAAAAGAGGGAGTTGGATCGGTGATCATTCTCAGCTTACACTTTGCTTATAGGATGTCGGCGAGTATACTGACTTGGCAGAAGAGTTGTGATCATGCAGTAGGTGGTGTAGACATCTCCAGCAGATTTATTTATGGCGTATTGTTCTCTGTAGTAATTGTGAAGTGTGAAGTATTGCATGTTAGTTTCGATTTAGTAAATGACTTCACCTTGAGGCCTCCTCCATTGCCATGCTCACCACATCTCCATGACGCCCAACTAACACAGAGCTCATCTCCCTTATCACTCAAACAATGAGACATTCTCAACCCAGATCAGCATCGCCACTCTTACCCAATGAACAAGAAGGCCGAAACCTAAGATAACCGTACTCTCCCCAATCACTACACTTGAACCATCTCCCTCCCTCTCATGTCTCTCTTCCCCACACGTCAACGTCAACACCATCGCACAACCGCCGCCATTATGAAACATGCAAGTAATTCCACGTGAAACAATCTCCCCAGAAACCCCAATTAAAGCACATTCTTGACGCCCATAGCCGCGGCAACTCTCTGATGATCCCAATTATGCCTGCGTGACATTGCAGGTATGTCATACACTTAAGCGCGTTATCCAACTGTTGGTGTTGAGAAGAAAAGTCGTGCTAGGCATCGAAGTTGCGATGAGGTCTGTGAATCAGTGAATCACTGCCTCACAATCACTCCGCAACCACTCCACAGAATCTCAACTATAAGAAGCCTCTTCTCTTCCCTTCCTCTCCTCTCTTTCTTTCTTCCTCATCACACTTTGAATCATTCCTTCAAGCAACACATTCACTCAAACAACATACACACTCTCTTCTAGTACTACTACTACACTCTCTTCACAAGAAGCAATCACTATCATCACCTTCAAGATGTTCTCCAAGCTCATCGTCGTGGCTCTCTCCACCCTCGCTATCGCAGCTCCTCTCCAGCCCCAAACTCTGGGCAGCATCACCTTCTACACCCCCGGCAAGGGCGCCTGCGAGGAGGACAACGGCGACGCCGACATGGTCGCTGCTATCGGCAAGGGTCTCTACGACTCTGGTGACTACTGCGGCAAGCAGATCAAGCTCAAGGGTGATGTTGGTGAGGTGATTGTCACTGTCGTTGAGTAAGTTCCCTCCCCTTCCTCCTCTCCTCCCATCAAACCAACTAACATTCTTCACAGTCGCTGCGACGGCTGCGCCGACAACGATCTCGACGTTTCCCCCGCCGCCTTCGAGAAGAGCATGGGGAGTCAGGAAATCGGCCGCGCGAATGGCCAGTGGAGCTGGGTCTAAACCGACACTCTTTTTGAGACCTTCACCTATGGATTACGGTGATCGCGGAGCTGCAGCTCTGCACCTACTTTTTTTTTCTCGAACATACTTACGACCCTCGGACATACGGGAGGCTTTTTAAGGAGGCACAGGTGGCCTGGTTTATGATGATGATGATGGACTGAGATGGTTTATGAGACAAGACAAAGACGATAGAACACGAAGACAATAAACTCGTACACACATTACTTGCCTTATTTTCTGTGACATGTTTAACAAGCGTGCTCTCTCGAATGAACCACGCAGGTGGGTGTCAGAAGAATTGGTCCCTAAGGTTGGGGGCGTTGAGGTAAAGTAGCTCAAGTCTTGGTCTTGGCCAGCTTAAGGTGACTAGATTATCTCGTCTCTCATGTTCACAGTGGCCAACTCTCCTGACACCCTGACACTCATAAATGAAACGTATGAATTGATTCTGTCAATTTATGTAACTCGCTGACGCCCCGTAACCTATCATAAGCTATGCCGAAACACGCCCTTTTACCATAGCATCATAAGTCCTTTGTCGTAGCCACCCAAACCATCCACCGAGTAAAGCAAACCGAGTCGCTTCCATGAGAGAAAAAGGAATCCAACGCCTGTTCGTGATATGCATGTGATCCTCCTGATCGACACATTGCTGTGGAGCACTGTTACTCAATTTTCCGTATGCAAGTTCTATGCCATAATGAATCCAAATCTTCTATCCTTGCTTATTTCTAAGACCAAATGCAGGTAGCCATTTTCTCCTGCTTCCTGTTGCGCCGACCGCTCTTGGGCTGTCTGTTCGGTCCGGTGTATCCCTTTCATTCGCCGAGCTTGATAGTCTCGGTGTTCTCGGTGTGGTGGACTCTTGGCTCATCATTGTGTCGTTGGCCACGTCCGTATCCACTGAGATGTGTCGTCCTTGTCGTGACTTTCGTAAAATTGGTGGTGGTGTTGCGCTGTCGCGATCCTCGTCCACTGCACCTGTCCTACTGATCCAAGATGGAAGTGTGGATGCGCCATTAGAGCTCGAGAATCCGTTACTAGGAGGTTCGGTAGGGCCATGCTCCGTTTGAGGAGTTGGGGTCGGGGCGCCGCTCGGAGGTCCAGTAGACGACCGACGGAAGAACTTGGTAAACTTGTTCTGAGTGGGTTGCTGGACAATGGGAGGGTAATGGTTCTTCTTTTGGTCACCAGCAGGCTGCCCCTCAGACTTTGTGTGCGCGTGTCCACCCGTTCTGATCTGGATATCATCACTGTTCCTCCTCTGATGGCCCTTCTTACGGCCTCCCTTAGAAGCCTTAGCATTGGCCAGTGGTCGGCTTAAGAATGATGTCTTGGTTTGCTGCGCAGCCTGGGCGTTCAAGCTCGACCCCCTGCGAGGTGCTGACGGGGCCACGTTGGTCGAAAAGAGCTCCTGCTGGAGTGGCATAAGATCTTTGACCCTATCGGGGTCGAGTCCTGTGCTTGCACCTCCTTGAACACCACTTCCGGCTCCAAACATAGCATCCATTGCCCAACCACCATTGGCTGCTGCGGAAGGCGAGAAGCTAAAGAGATCAGGAGAAGCCCGTCCGTTCTTGTTTTTGGTGGGCTTAGAACTTTCACGCATCCAGATGTCGATACTCGACTCGAGGGATTCAACATCAGATTCGTCGGTATCGGAATCCCAATCGTTGCCCCGTCGGTTAGAAATAGTAGTTTCATCAGCGGAACGAGGACGCTGAATTGACCGGCCCTGGTTTTCGCGATACACTCTATTGTTCAAGTCAATAATTTGAGCTGAAGCCTTGACTGCACGCATTGGGGCCTGTTCCAAGCGGACGCCCGAGTATGTTCCAAAGCTTCCACTTCCATCATTCTCAGATGCCTCAGAAAGAGCCCCGTAGCTTGGTCTCGCCGTTGGGGGTCTGGGCATTGCCTCATCGTCGGAGTTCTGGTAGCGTCGAAGGGTAGAGGTAGAAATGGTATCTGGCGTAGGTGGGAGATTATGGTCTTGCAGTCTAACACCACCAGGGGCATCGGTCGTGACTCGTCGAAGTGAATCCATCTTCTCCTGCTTAAAGCGTCGATGGTTTGGGGACATCGAAGCACGACCGGCAAATCTCTCTGAACCCTCTTGGTCCCGGCTCTGAGGTCGCGACCCAATCTTAATGGAGGAATGGTGACGTTCAGTTCTTTGCCGAGGGGAGTTGTATTCGATAACGTTGTTAATCGAGTCAAAATGTGCTTGGCGAGCAGAGGCCGAGTTTGATCGCGCTGATCTGGTCGGTGAGGAATGAGTCACAAAAGCAGTCTTTGGCCGCTTGATAGTGCTGGCCATGGGTGGAAGACTAGCAGAACCATTAAAGGTAGGCTCATCGTCCTCATCTTCCTTGGAACCATACACACTGACAAAGGAACTCTCACTCAAGACACTGAGACTCGGGCTGCGACCATTATCGCCTTCGCCAGGTCCTTCAGGAACCTGTGCAAGACTCAAAACACTGCCTCTCGTTCCAAGATAAACATTGCGCAGGTTCTCAGTATTCTCGCTGTGGTCGGATATGAAGCTCGGCATGCGATTGATGATCTTATCACCTCCACCTTGCCTCGTCGTATCCGGTGATCGTGTAGCTGGTCTGGGATCTTCGTAGCAGGGGTTAAGGTTGTGTCCCGCGTATTGGCCTTCAGCTTCGATCTGGTCAATAATTGATCTCTCCGTGGCAAGCTGTTCGAGTCTGGCTTCAAGCGACACAATCATAGCCACCGCCTCTTCAATTGCCTTGTCGCGTTTCTCCATCTCTTGCGAAAGATGGCGGTTCGTCTCTTCTACTTGTGACTTTTCCATCTCAAGTGCTTCTACTTTCTCTTCAAGTGCTGTTTGCCGCTCTCGGCGGTGGTACAGTTCTAATTTGAGGTCAAAGTTCTTCTTGTGAAGCGACGAAATTACCTTCTCCTGATCCAAGACCCCCATTCCCTTCTTCTTGGACGTCTCAGTTGTAGCTGGAGAATGAGATCGGTGGCCATCAAACTCCACACTTTTAATCGGAGATCCTAGGCTTCGACTAAACTCCCTAGAAGAATTGGCATCTGAATGCGAGCGTGACCATGTTGATGCTCTGTCGCTCTCCGCCTGACGAGACTCTCGTAGCTTTTCTTGAAGGAACGCAGACATCGCAGGCTGTCGTGTAGATTCGCTGCTAGCTTGGCTGGTCAAGCGAGACCCTCCCTCTACTGTTCGCGGGGTAGCGCTGGATGGTCTTTGGCAAGAAGCATGGTAGAATCGGTGAGCATGTGATGGACCCGGTGACCCAGGAGGGTTTGAGTTGGAAGTATGTGCTGTATGCATTGAGGTCTTGGTGTTGTTGGTACTCGTTGAAGATCGAGAAGCAGTTCTTGCTCCATGAGAAGCTCGCGAAACAGGTCGTTCCATTCTAGGTTGCAGAAGTTGGTAATAAAATATTTGGAGACTCAGGTATCAGGTTCAAGGTGAAGTAGTATGTCTGTCTTTCGCATGCGCCTGCAGGATGGTGTTTGTACAGAGGAACGACTGAGCTGAGAGAGGCAAGCTATGATCGGATTCGCAAAGATATCGAGATTAGGTATTGTAAAAGACGAGTATAGACAGAGGAGTCGTGTAGCATGTCGAGTAGGTCCGTGTCTTGGGTTGTAGATCACGATGAGGACGATTGATTCACTTCATTGCGGATGCGCCCAATGATTGCCGAATGTCGTTGCAGGAAGCGAGGTACGATGTAAAATCAAGCGATACTTGACGTTTCGTCTTTGAGCTTGTGGTCAATCGGTTGCAAGTGCCCGTTTCGATATGTCCAGGAAGTAGCGGTCTTGATCCAATGCCTGCCTGGGTGAAAGAAAGCCCGACGATTTCGCAAAAGAGTATGTACAATCTCGGTTCGTTTAGAGAAGCAAAAGCAAGAGCAAGTTCGGAATTCGAGAAATGAGACAAGGGCGCAGTATCGAACAATTTGAATGAGATGAGAGATTTGGCGATCGAAAACAATCAGGGAGACAATGAGGACGGCATTAAGTCGGGCTCGAATAAAGTGATCCCGACTTTTGGTTGGAGTGGGGGACGAAGCGAAGGGACCTGACGATGGTCGCCTTGCGTTTGCGGCGCAGGGAGTGCCTTGAGTCTTGAGTGGCCTAGTAGATCAGACTACCTACTCCTCAGGACAGGGCGATACGATACGATTCGGTTCGCCGATACGAGTGGATATTTCGATTTCAATCCCAATCTTGTGATTTGATTTTCTAGGGGATGGATGAGAGAGAGTAAAGAGGAGGAAATAGAAATAAGGGTATGCAGAGCCAAGTTCTTTTCTTCTGCCACCAACATCACCTAACTTCTGCCATTCATTCCAGAGTCTGGCACAGTAAGTTCGGGCAGGTACAGGTACAGTACAGAGCAGTAAAGGTTCCAGCCCAGCCCGCAGTATTAGGGCGCCCCCCGCATTAGCGCTGCATCTCCTCTCAGGCACCACTTTAATGGAGACCTAATGGGGACTTTAGGTCGCGATTGTTAGTGCCGGGAGTGACATAAAACGCTACGGTAGAAGAATACGCGTCTCAATTTGTCACCCTTGGACGTGATTAACGTGGACGTGTTTAACGTGTCTGAGCGTGTCAAAACCAGTCAGTCCTTGTCATTCAGCGGTGTCTCCGGCTGAAGAGTGGGGGGGTTACAGGGCAAACAGGGTTCTTGCATCCCTCTTCAATGCCCTTATTTTGACAGGAAGCCTTCAACTGCCCTGTGCTGTCTGTTAACGATTCGGTTGTCAGAGCAAATCGCTTCATCCAATCTTAAAGTCTATCGAATAGTTGTTTCTATCTTTGAACTGTCAAATTATTCCTCATCTTCTTGAATCGTTCAATCTGTCCACTAACAGGCTGTACTTGTCTTGTCACCAATCATTCTCAGTTCCACAGGCTTGGGGAGCATACAGCCCCGGCTCCCGGCCAGCGGCCCGTGCTCCGAACAGAAAAGCCACCCAATCTAGAGTCTTTAGTACCCCATGTCGTCACTTTTCCCTTCCTTTTTCAGTGAGAGTGACTGTGATAGTGATACTATGTAGTGTGATCACTTTTGCTTGCTTTTTGAAGGGGTAGCAAGGGCTTGACAAGAGAGCAAACATGCAGTAGATCCGCTTGCTTTTGGAGGAACCAACTTTGAATCACTTTGCCCTTGCTTAACCTCTAATCCTTACGACGTTGAGTGATTGCATCTTCTCCCTTCTCTTCAATGGATGTTTCGTTTCAGTTTCATAAATGTCCTAGACATTTAGACTATCCTAACCAAGCCGTTCAAGGGTCTCGGTCTCACCTGCGGTCACTATCAACTTGAACTCATATTGTTATAAAAAGCAAAGAAAAGTCAATAATTCAACTTCAACTCGTATCCTTCCTCACACTATGTATGCACTTATTGTTATCCACAGATGATGCAAGTGAAAAAATATTTCTCACTGCCTACACTACTGAGTCCGGCCCTGGACTTGTATGCATCGGTCCGCGTTAGCTTCAGGCTTCAAGTAATAGATGCCGTCCCGTGTCCCCTAGAAAAGTTTAAACGGTCAGAGTTAAACCTTTGACGGAAACGGTTCAGAGTCTAGCCAAACACTTCCCCGACAGCCATTCCCGCGTTTACCGTCCAGTGACGTTGATCCATACTGTAAACCTTCTCTGCTTTCAAAATGTTCTCTCCTTCCGAGGCTCCTGTTCTTGTTCTCCTATCTAGATGCAGCGGAAGTGGACCCTTGGCTTCAACGGCTGAGGTTTGCATACCGCCTCTCACTCAATACAGTTCAATCATGCAACTTTGGACAGTAAGTGGTGCAATTGAGGGCAAATACTTTTGAGCGGTCGTTTGTGGCTTGAGATACGCACTGTTTTTGGAACATGCCGAGATCTGAACTCTGGTGCCTCTCAGCCCGCTACTCAGTCTAGACAGCTGTAGGGACCTTGAAGGAGGGCAACAATTAAGCAAACACAGTATCGGTCTATACTCCGATTAATTGACGCAATTCTTTTGTCTGCTTCATGCACGTGTAGTATGTTTACTACTCCAAGATAATTGGTCAATGGCATCAACTGAAGCTTCACGCCTCATAGATGACAACCAGAAGCCCAGATCCTAGCTGTAAGCAAGTATCTGTACCTTGCAGTAGATCTACGACATCTGGATCATCCAATGGCAGATAAGCAATGCTTCAAAAATGGAAGCCATAAAATAAACGCATGACCATCTCTTTGTTCTCAACGGCACAGCACGCCACGACACCAATATGGAATACCAAGATCACTGTGGCATTCCATTCCCTTTGCCACGCCCATAGCAACTGCAAGACCCCGAAATTTTGCACTTCTGCAAACATCATATTGTCAAAGCACGGCAGAACCCCTCAAATGACAAGTTACCCGTGTTCCGCGAGGCTAACTTGATGATGACCGGGGACTCTCCCATGGGGATTAGAGATCAGTATACGCGGTGAGATACAGTTACATTCGAATATCATCGTACGATATAAAACCTTCCGTATTCCGCTATTGGTCGGCATTAGAGATCGGCGAACCGGGAATGCTTAGAACCCTTGACTGAAATGCATTTGTTCGCTTGCTCAGATGCTACTGCACAGACATCAACCTCACAACTACCGAGACATCATACCGCATTTCTTTGATACCTCGGGTGTGCACATCACCCATCCCCGTCTGCAGGTAGTCATAGGTACTTGCATATATTAGTAGAATCACATGATGGGAAAGATATGTCTTCATCTATTAGAGTTCTGGTTTGGTAGGCAATTGGAGATGCGGATTGCATGGAGCCGGGGCATCAAGGAGATATCTCACATGTCAAAACATGATTTGCGTCCATGAGGGTACGAAACCCGAACCCTTCCTTTCTTCGTTAGGCTGCTAAATCCACGGCCCAAGAGACGTGTGTGACTATTGGACCCTTGTATTTCTACACCATCGTAACAATACGTACTAACGACTCCAGTGCTAGCGATGATCTCCCTTGCAGAACGAACCTACCCTGACGGCCAGCCACGGAGCTACATGGACAAGAATCATCATGACTCGTTATTTCACGAGGCACAGGATGACATGCTGTCCTTTCAGTATTGTACCAATCTACTTGCAACTGCTGCCCTGGATACAGAGCTTGGCGTCACTTCGAGGTAAGGTTTGAAGACAAAGTACCTACCTGTGATGAACAGGAGTTAGCAATTTGACCCAGCAACACAAACATATAGTTTATCTAAAACTCTGCCTAGTCTTAATAGGGGCTCTGGGTTTGTGGCAGTGTGATAGACCTGGTAGCAGCACTCGACTGTGATTGTTGTTCAACAAGTCTAATGTCAAATACACTTCCTCTATCTAGGTAGTAGTCAGTCCCGCCTGCTACGGTGTTGGCCAGCCGTATAGGCATTCTCGCAAACACAACACGGGAATTATACTGGCTCAATGATTGTATGGTACTTTGTAGCAGCATGACCATGTATACGCAGACAGACAGACAAGAGTAAAGTACACTGCAATGTAATGCATTAACGCTATAAAAGAATAATCTCATAACGCCGTACGATCTTGGTAACAAATCTTCCTATCAGGCTCGTAATCTACAGCTCATCCTTCTTTTCAAAGAACTGCTCCTCACTGCCTTCGGTCTTATCCTCATCACCGTCCTTCTTCTCAGCCTTAGCGGCCTCCTTCTCCTTCTTCAGCTTCTCCTTGTTCTTCTGAACCTCATCCTCATCAGCATCAATGTAGCCCCTGAGTTCCTTCTCTCCGCCAGGTAACTCTACGAGCTCGAGCTTCCATCCGTTGATTCCTGCAAGCTTCTGCATACGGTCGGCCATATCCTTGACGGTATCGGGCTTGAGGTCCAGCCCCTCCAATTCCTTGTTGCTGAGTGTTGTGACCCCGCCGCCGTCTTCCTTACTTTTGCCGGATGCTACGACTTGGAGGAGACGCTCGCTGTCGGTATTGGAGCTGGAGAAATAGCTGCGTGGAGGTGGGAGCTTGGCTGGTGGTTTGCCTGCTTCGTCAGCGCCAGAGAGCACATTTCTAGCGCCTACGACAACACCGCCGATGTTAACTGGCTCCTTTGCGGCTTCTCCAGGGCTTGCGTCTTCGGGCTTGGCTTCTGTGTCCTCCTGCTTAAGAGGCACCTGAGCTTCCTCCTCCTTAACGGGTACTGATTCACCGAGCGAAGGGGGTTGTTTAAGGTCGCTCACGATAAGCTTGCACTGGATAGGATTCGCCCGGGTCTCCTCAGGAGGCAAGAAAGCGACGTCGTTACAAAGTCGCGGCGTATTGACGACCATCAGGTAAGCACAGATAGTAACTTCCTTAATCCAACCGATCCGATCAGCCTTCATTCCTGGTACGCAGTGGTACTGGACCTCAATCGTACGCTCTCTTCCTGTCAGGTCGCAGATGGTTCCTCCTTCGAGCTTCTGAACAAGGTACCGCTGGTCACCTTTGACTTGTAGTTCCGCTGGAGGTGGCACATCCTGACCAGTCGTCTTCGCTTTTTGTGCGGCGCTGGCCGGGATGGCAGGAACTCTTCCGAGTATGTAGTCCGGAGTATGAGGGTCGCGCTTAGGAGGTTGACCATTGGGTATCGAAGGAAGTGCGTGGAACTGGATGATCTCGCGGTTGTTGCAGAAGCTGTAGCTCCACCATCCTGACATAAAGTAAAGACATGAGTCCTCTAGTTCAGATAGAAGCTCCCATCCACTCGCCGTCGCACGACTAAGCTCGCGCGCTTCCTCAGCCTTGGCGAGTTCGTTGGCCGTCTTATTCTCTGCTTCGGGGGGTTGTATAATAGGTATCGAGCAAAGATACTCGTTAGGCGGCAGCTTCATAAGTTCGTATGTAAACGATGGGCCGTTCTGGTCCTGGTTGTCGCCATTGTCGCGTTCGTCAGCTTCCCGAGCTTGATCGACCGTCGATTGCGCAAAGTCGGCGGAATAAGTAGGATGTTGACTATCAAGTAGTGAATGGGCGTCTTTCTCGGATATGTATTGACTATCAAATACGACTTCAAACTACGAATGCTTAGCATCAAGGCCATGGTATGACGCACGAGGGGCAGCTTACCTGAGGGAACGTCAACAAGTCCTCGTGGATGTTGAAACCCGGCGAACGAGCTCCAACAAGCTGGAGGTAAGCCAGCAAAGCCAAATTAAAGCGGCGCATTATGCCGTATTGATGTGGGAATAGCTCACATAGAGCTTAAACAATCGTTGCAATAAGGTCAACCAAATGCAACGCACTCTATTGGATGCTAAGTGTTACTGTGAGAGGTGTCATGATGGACCTAGCAGTGGAGTTTAGCCTGGGGTCGTTATCAGCACCAGAGCCGACGTTTAACCGTTATCAGTCAAGACCTAAGGATTGGGTAACAGTTTTCCGACAACTTCTTCCGGACACCGAAAAAAGAAGGGTCCTTGCGCCGGTCACTTCATCTCATCACGGGCGACATACTCCGGAGTCTAGGGGATGAAGAGGGGCCGAATATCGGCAATTCCGCTCAAGGACAAAGTTACATAACGAGTCCGTGGTTAATTATAATCCCGCCAATCTAGGACTGCTGACCATTACATCACAGCTCATCTCTCTTCGTCTCAAGAGCAGAGCAGAAATTAGTTGGACTAATTGCGGCTCCAAATAACATGGGACGATAAAAGCCCACAATCTTCAACCGTTTCAGGAAGCACAGGCACAAGCGTGTGTGTCTATGGCATTGTCAAGTTGCGTGGCAAACGGGAATAAAAAACACCAGAGACTGATCAACACATGCCCTTCCTGGGAACATCCTCGCTTCGGGGGGCCATCGGCGATCAGCAGAGTTACTCCTACTGGAACACGTGTCCGAGTGGACAAACGGTTCCGCATGTTCAGGTATCAAGAGCTTCGAACGGTAGGCTCATCCTGGTGTCAAAGGGTCTTTGGCTTTACTTCTCCGCAAGATTCACGAGTTTCATGTCAGGATTCTATCTCAAAATTTGTCGGCCCGTCAAGCTAGGACAACGATGAATACAGCCAAAACCCGGCGAGATGAAATTGCCTTTGCTCAAATATAGTCTTCTGTGACGTATTTTCTTACTTTTGCGCAACGCTAGGTGCTTATCATGGCATGATTCTGAGCATTGTTCTCACAACGGTCCCGACAGCATACCATATTATACAGTAGCGTCTTCTCGCTTGATACCGATTTTGGCCCAACGGCGCACAAGCCGAGGACTACCGACAGGAGTTCGTGCACTCAATGGATCGACTTAATGCATCATCAGCCCTGGAGGCTTTGGCTCTGGCTTCTGCTAGGGTTCTCCAACGACTCACTTATGCGTCTAGGGACGTTGGTCGGACGGAATGCATTAGAGTCAGGGTCTCCTAGGCATATTTCTTTTTCGTCTAGTGTTTTGGGTTAGCATCAACGTTACGGCAAAAGGTACGCGCAAGACACGGGCTGTGCGTTTGGACATTTGTGTTGGATGCAAGGTAGATTGTCAACAAAAGATCCCATCCCATCGAGGAGGCAAGTGAATTCTCGAAGGTGGCAAGGCAATTACAGATTGACAGAGTCTAAGACATTGACTGCTCATCACACACTAAGAAACCTTCTTTCAAGGAGCCGTTGGTCCGCGCCAAGAGTGTTAAGCATACGATTTGGATGTTGAAGGTGTTTCATGCTGTCGCGAACCGTTCGCAGTTGGATGGCTTCACTCGGGACAGTTTGTCAGTCAACCTGCGGCTCAACTTACCTCAGTCAACAACAACAAGCAAGCATCAAGGTACAATATGCTATCAGGCACGTGGCTAAGCCGAGCAGCGGATCAACCCAAATTGCCAACGCATCAATCACTCCATTCTCGATGGGGAGTCGTATTATTGCACGTGCACCAGCACGGTCATGAAGCTATCAATGGAACAGTCCATCAATGATCTGCGTAAAAATGAGAGTTGAGACGGGGGTCGAGCCTGCATGATCACCGCAAGGAAAAGATTAAGCCAAGAAGAAAAAAGAAAGATTCGAAGGCCAGGGGCAGCAATACGGTTAGAAAGTGGGACTTGTCTAAGTGAATCCGTACAAAATCCATCGCAATCTAATCTCGAGAAAGGCGTCTCGGACGAAGGGAAACAGAATATCTTGCGACTATGGAAAGTGAACTATTGGATCGGAAGGATTTCCCGTGGAGATAGACTACAGTTTCGAGATACTAGTATTTAGCATAGCATAGATGAGAAGCAAACTATAACACGGGGGTTTATGGCCGTGCTCAGTGCTGCCGTTCCTATGTTAGGAATAGAGGACGGTAGGTAGTCTGTATAGAACTGCGCCAAGCTTTGTCGAGTTCGAGTCAGAGTCAGAAGAAACCCGAAACCATCGATAGCGCATGCAACTCCAAGTTCAACTGCCTGGCGTGCATGACACTCAATACTCGGGCGATTGTCTGACCAAACGGATGAGTGCAGCGTGCAGTTGGCAAATACCGGTCATGAAGATCATTAGGTCTAGACTGCGGTGGTGATGCTACGCAGAATTCGTCACCGAAGATCATCATCATGGGATGGGATGGGGGAGGAAGACGGGGACTTGGGTAACATGGGCACCTGGTCCCAGCAGAAACAGAGTAGCATTGGAGGTTATTCCGGAGGAATATCAAAACACACCAAACTATATTATAGAAGAGGGTGTCATGTAGTTGAACTGCTTGATCTGGTGAATGACTGCCTGCAGTGTCTGAATGAGACTCTTAGTGAGTGCCCGGGTGAGTCTCTGATAGACGTTGGCACATTGCAATAACGGGATTGATTGAGTGAGTTAGGCATAGTACATAGTACAGTTACTGTTAGCTGTTAAAGTGATGGCGCCGTCCGCCTCACTCTTTACGACTGCGGGAGCCAATCGAGATGGAGGGTGGGCATGGCTGACCGCGTTCGACAGCCAATCGATGGATGCCCCGTCTCAGTGATTGCCTCGTTTTGCGTAAAGAGGTGGGTGCTAAAAAGGAGATGGAGTGTACCTGGAGCAGGGATTAGGGATTCTACCCGTTGGAGAATGGAAGAGGCCAAACCCATTTAGGAGACAGTCTTTGTGGTGATGGCATCCTTTTATGAGAGCTCACAGTTGGTTGTTTGAGAAGAGAAGGAAGGAACATGATATGAGGTAAGAATTTATTTGTGTTTGTTCTCGATTTACAGAATCCTTGAGGATGCTTACAATCAATAACATTTTCTTTAACAATTACCGTTTCATGCCAGGGTTTGTTCTTTGTTCTCTCAGCTGAAATATCGTCAACACGTACGTCGGCGGCACATTAATCCTGTTCCTGGCTTTGAGAGTCAAGCAGGGAAAATGGTGATCAGCAGTGCCGTCGTCAAGCGGCTCATGGATTAGTTCTTCGATGTGATCTCGCGTATGAGATAATCTCATATCAAAATTCTGCTTTGGCAGAGACTGGGAGCGCACTACACCCTTCTCAGCTAGATGCTATTGCTACTATAGCAGGGCTGAAAATAGTAACAAGCATGGAACATTGGATTGCAGAACAACAGCCAAAATAATATTAACTTTGTAAGGAAGCATTAACGATGTTTCGTCCGTGTTCATCAAACTAAACCTACATAAATTACATTACAATACATAGTTAGGTACCTGCTTGATCGGGGATATCTTCAAACAAGCTAAAACAAGAACAGACCTTACAGCACAGCATAAGACCTAAAATACTACTACGTACTAGACTCAATTCTTGTCCGCGTCTTGTCCGGGAACTGACAGCAGCACCTGCACACTGGCTGGCATTCAACGTGCAGCCGGTCAATTAGTCTAGCGGGTTAGCGCATGACATGTTCAACTCACCTTGACGCGCTGTGCTGTACAGCAACCAACACAGCACAGCACAGTAGGCGCAAGAAAAAGAGATGGGCTTGATGGGTAAGAATGATTTGCCTGCCTTGGGTTATCTTAATCGGATCCGCATCCCCATCTCCAGAGTGCCCGCTTTGGTGGGATGGAGGATGATTTGCTAAACCAGGACAGGAATAGGCATGAGCCATGACATCTCGCAGGTCAAGGTCTGACAAGGAAGAGGCGCATTGGGTTGATGTGTTCTTTTCCTTCGTTTTTGCTTTTTTCGTTCTCTGGAGCTGCCGATTTCGTACTACGTACCCTGTAGCAAGGATCGAAGGGGGATGCCGTCATGGCGTTTTCTCTGTTTAGGCTGTGGCTGTTGCTTGCGCTGTATCACGTTGCTTCTTCCTTTCTTTTCTCTTTCCTTTTGTTTCCTCAGAGTCATGAACTATGATGATGATGCTGTGCCGCTTAACCATTACGTAGATTGTTTAGGAGCACGGTTCGGTGGTCGGAAACTGAACGAACATTTGAGGTGTCAGAAGATATGCGGCCTGCCGTTCTGTCTGACTGGGCTGTGGGAGCAGTCCTAGATCGCTGAGAGCTGGAGATCGAGTGGGAATTGATTCCGCTGAGTGATAGTGCAGTACAGTATTGTCAATATCTAGTAAACAGACCATACACAGCCCACCACTTTGACGTTGATGCAGCTGAGCCTCTGACCTGCGGGAATCAGAATGTCAAAGCCATAGAATATGCCTCGTTTCAAAGCATGGCATCTCGTGGACAGTCGATAGAGATGTGATGCGCTGTGCTGTACGCGCAATGAGAAACGAGGTTCTAGTGGTCGCAGCAAGCCAGACCTTGTGAGGAGAGGACCAATCGCTTCAGATCCAACAGCGTCTGCATGCACTGACCGGGCGTGTCAGCAAGTAACAATTACAGGACAAGGGTTTGGTGAGTTGTTCTTCTAACACAACACTCTTTTTTTGGGCACGTCCAGTCACATTATTCTACCCTGGGGTGTTTTATTAGTGTAGCCATCCCGAGCAATCCGTTGATTTCAGTGGTGGTTTTTTCCCAGTGGTAGCCGTTGGTTTGTAGTGGGTGGACCGCTGTAAATCAAAGTCAAACTGACCTACCGTGCCTACCCCACGCTGTCTGTCAGAGAGCAAAACTCAAAGTGCAGTTGTCGTCGTCACGCGTATCCCGTCTTATTAGTGCTTGTCTAGCCCGTCGACGTTCCAATTCCATGTGTCGTACCTTGCCACCATTCCCCTTCTGATACTAACGCTGGTCCACTTCCCATTTTCATGTTTGTTTCAATCTCAACAACACGGCATCTGTTTAGCAGCATCGCCATCATCAAACCCATATCCACAAGCTTCTTTTATTATCTGCATAGCATACGTATGACACCAAGGATCATTTACGATACATCTCATTTGCAGGATCTTGTCTCTTTTCACCTCGTCAATCTCAACACCTCAGGTCACGTCAGGCCATCGGGCACTATCACATCTGCCTCAAAGATCAAAGACCAAGACCAAGACCAAGACCTTGAAATCTGTCAAGTCTAAAATCGGGAATCTGCTGCTTAAACACACCACACACAAGACGCAACGCTACATCATCATCATCACACACCATTTGTAGTCAAGCACTGCATTTTCAGCCAGGTCAGGCCAAGCCTAATTAGACCGCCCACCCACAGACGTTGTCTCGTTCAAGCAACCTAACCTAACCTAACCTAACTCAACCATACGGATACCTTACACACCGCAGCTCGCAAATACCGCCCAGTTCCACCACCCTTGAATATCCTTCCCAAGCTACACTACAACATCCCTGTCCCTTCACAATCCTTGTCACTAACTGAGTGGGGACTCTGGAAGCCTCATTCAGAACGACTGGGCCGCCTGTTCTCCTCCATCCTGGCTCACCTATTAATCCTCCATCCCATCCGCATCTCGTTCACCTTCTTTTCTTCGTCGTCTGTCTCGACTCCAACTATCCCACTTTTTAATCTTTTTCGCCTGTCGCAAATCCGAGACTTGTATTCATTCTCATTCAATAGTTCGGTTCGCCTTGGGTTTTCTTCACTTCTCCAAACGCTACACTCCAGCTACGCTACTACAACTTATCTTATCCATCTACTCAGCTCAGCATCCACTCACTCGCCTTACATACGCCTATCAACATTTCAAGGCTATCCCTATCAAACACTATCTATCTATCGATCTACATCTCATTTCATTATCTATAATGAATCTAGAAAACGTCAACACTGTCGAGGAGCTACAACGTCAGCTAGAAGCCGCCAACGCAAGAAATTCACAGCTTGAGCAGTTCGTGCAAAGTCAATTCAACGGAGACCCTACAGTCCTAAATCATGTCGCTCAGAACTTTGCTCAGGGAGGGTTTCAGATCCCCAGCAATGGTGTCTCAAATGCGCGAAGTGTCGGTCTCTCCCGTAGCAAGTCCACCGTTACATATCCCACACAAGTAAAGTCTGCCATCACGGTAATACATCCCCACCCCGACCTTCATCTCAATTTCTCTAATCTCATCAATGTAGGAACGCTTTCAGGCGCATAAACGTGAGAGAAGGGCCTTTTCTCAACAGTCAAGCTCCGCCCTCCCCATGAGCCGCAGTGTTTCAAATCGTTCAGAGTCTCATATGCCTTTCACACAAACCGGAAACCGCATCGCCCCTCTGAGTTCTTCCATGGACCGATTCAGCTCGCCTCAAAATCAGTCTACCAACCTGCCTCTTGAAGCCGCATCAAATCAATTACAGGCCGTTCAGGAGAACCAGCCTCTGCTCAACATCGGCATGGACCCTGAAGACTTTCTAAAAAATTGGCCCGAGACACCTCAAGCTCCTCAGCACTACGACTCATCCTACAACGGAATGGCTTACAACATGGTGCCCGACGCATCATACACCAACCTCTCATCAACTATTCCTTCAAGTTACCCCATGTCGTCCGCCTGCCCTTCGATGATCTCTGGCCCCTCTGCCGCCGAGGCCGCGAGCCCCTTGACCCGCCAGAACAGCTCTTTCGACAACTACGGTGTCGGCATGGAGCGCATGGAATCCTGCCAGTCCCAAGCCGATGCGCTCTTCGTTCCCGATATGTCTCCTGCTTCTGCCAACATGTACCCTGCCGGCAAGCAATACACCTCTGAGCAAGATCTCTTCGGTCTCGGCGCCAACCTTACCGCTGCCAACGTTCAGCAGTACGTCGATTCCAACGGAAACACTCTGATGGCATCTCCCGAGTCAACCGACATGGAGCGATCTTGCTCCAACGCTAGCATGTCAAGTGTTCGATCAAATGCTTCCAACTTGGAGCGACGTGCTAAGGAGGCCCGAGAGCGAGTTCTGCAGGCGGCCAAGACCATCCAGCTCGCCCCCAAGCCCAAGGAGGAGCTTGCCAAGGAAGCCAGCGCTGCCGCTGCCAACAGGGAGGCTAAGCTTCCTGTCAACAAGAGCAACTACCAGCGTCCCAAGCACCCCAAGGTCTACTGCACCCAGTGCAGCGAGCACCCCGATGGCTTCCGTGGTGACCACGAACTTCGCCGACACGTCAATGCTAAGCACGAAGGCACTGTCAAGAAGTTCGTCTGCCGGGATCCCGAGACCGTTGGCATCCCCAGCAATGTCAAGGCTGTCAACCCCTTGTCCAAGTGCAAGGCCTGTATCTCCGGAAAGGAGTACGGTGCTTACTACAACGCCGCCGCTCATCTTAGACGCACTCATTTCAAGCCCAAGACCCCTCGCGGTAAGAAGGGTGCCAACTCTGATGAGAAGCGTGGTGGTAAGGGTGGTGGCGACTGGCCTCCCATGTCCGAACTCAAGGCTTGGTTCGTCGAGAAGAAAGTCAAAGTTGACTTGAATGAGTCCCCCATGGCTGAGCAAGATGAGTCTGATGACATGGCTGAGAACGAGATGGAAGGATCCATGCCTCCCCAGATGGAGATGTTCCAGGGCATCGGTAGCAACATGGCTCCTTTCAACATGGAGACTGGCTACGATCTCGCCGTTGACGGTGCTGCTGATCCTGCCATCATGGCTAGTGTCAATGGCGAGCTTATTCCGGCTCCCATCTCGTCTGCCTCTGGTAATTTCGGCTACTCACCATTCTCCAACGGCTCTCCTATTGTCGGACTTCCTGACAACTATGCCTACTCCGAGCATGCCACTTCTGCCTATGGGTCCAATCTCTCTTCTTCCAACACTATCACTCCTGCCACCTTTCAAGATATGTCCCATATGAGTATGCCCGATAACGGCCTCTGGGTTTCCTAAATGCTCCGCAGTATGAGTAATGATCATGAAGCTCGATCTTCTTGCATCAATATCCTCCCTACTTCCACCGGTTGATATGCTCCACCAACATCGATCTCAACATCGACATATTCGTGAGCATCTCGTACCTCGAGGGATGAGGATTGCACAAGAAGAAGCCTTGAACCACTCGCGTCCGAGCCCGAGCCTAAGCCCAACTTGAGTCGATACGATGATGGCTCAGTTGGCTAAGACTACTATTCCTCGGTGTTGTGCCGTTCTGGTGAACGCGCACGCCAATATTCTTGAT
The DNA here is from genome assembly GCA_013624355.1 of Fusarium caatingaense. NCBI lineage: Eukaryota > Fungi > Ascomycota > Sordariomycetes > Hypocreales > Nectriaceae > Fusarium > Fusarium caatingaense. The sequence continues at coordinate 59,110 of JABKKP010000099.1, read as the reverse complement.
GAGCAAGCATCACACCCTTGCTTATTCACACCACTTCACATTCGCCTTCACACATAATGAATTTCAGGAGCCTGTTCTATGATTGTGGTTATTTCTATTTCGTTTCGTCACTATTTCGACTTTTTATTCTCTTTTCACTTCCTTTTTCTTTACCGTCACGGCGTCGATGATTACTACCTTTTCTCTCTGGTTTATTTTCAGCGAGTCACCTTGGCAAACTAAACTGGTGGATACGTTTCAATCCTGGCTGTTGAGCCCTAGATGGGCAGCCAAGCAAGGTTCGACCGCTTGAGCGGTGCGAAGCCTATACGTTTATTCTCAGCGCGATCGAAAGTGCTTCATCGCGCGACTACGATATATAACTGGGCCGGGTCGGTATCTGGAAGGAATTTTCCCAGGAGAGGAAAAAGAGGAGTCGGTTGCATTTTTTACTTATCTATTTTCATCACATCCTGTACATGAAATGAGGATGAAGGGAGTTGCTGGGGATATCAGAGCATATGGCGTTTTTTTGTTGTTTTGTGCCTGTTCGGACGGGCGGTATGGCTTGAAGAGTTCGCCATTTTTTGTGTGCTTTGTACTGGCTAGAGCAAAGAGCATTTAGGTTGGGTCGGTGTTTGGGGATATTCAGGGGTTTTAGAATCTGAGCGGCATGCAGGGAAATGCGCCGGGCTTGCATCGTTCGGTTGGAAAAGTACTGAGCGAATGGGTTGATGAGTACCGTTTGCCTACAGATAGGAACCTCTGCTGGCTTGAGACATAACAGTCAGAGTCAGTAATAGACTGTGCTGAAAGATGCACGCTTTATCCCTGAATTTTATTCTCTATGTGATTAAGACCTTGTGACTGAACTTGGTGGTTCTTTGCTTGTGCTTCTGGTTGTAGTTTATCATAGACGCGTAGTGCCTGATGGCAACTCTTGGGTATCTCTATCCTGACCGACATCGTAATTCTCAAGTCTTCTTAACCTTCTCTGTCCATTCCTTTGCGTTCTTGACTCCCTCATGTCCTCTTCTAAATATTCCCCTCTCCCACTCCTCTAACCCTCTCAAGAACTCCTCCCCATTCCCTACTCCCGCTTCATCCGCCTTTCTCGCATGCAGACCAACCTCACCCGCTCTAACAACGAAAGTCTTTCTTAACACCTCGGCAACATCCTTCTCATCGAACAGATCCAACATGCGAACGCCCACGCCGTAGAAATGAGGACTTTGGTCTCGTAGCGGTACAGCGCGCGGATCAGCTTTTAAAGCGGAGAGAACAGCGGTGGAGAGACACGGTGGCAGGTTGAGGGTTAGGGGTGCGCTGGATGTGGGTGTTGATGCGAGGGCGAGCATTTCGGCGAGCCAGAGAGGGAGGGTTAGGGGGGTGTTTGCTTTGAGGCCGTGGGGAGAGTTGTCGAGATGGCCTAGGTAGGGGACGTCGATTTCGAATTGGCAGGGGACTTTCTGTAGGTTTGTCAGTTTCTGCACAGCAACATGAGTAGGTTTGGTGAGTACTACCTCTGCATCCGTGAGGATGGCGTCAATGTCGTAGTACGACATATTGTGGTGATCGTTTGATGTGGTTGGTGATTTGGAGGTGAGGGAGACGCGTAGAGAGGTTTGGAGTTGTGATTTACGCGTTGGGCGATGACATAATCTTTTGCTTACCCTGCAGCACACCCGAATTGTGTTCGGGAAGCATGCATTCTATCAACTTGTCTATTGATGAGGACTATCAAACTACCTGGAGATACGATTGAGATTCATGCAGTACAGAATGTAACAATCGCACGTTTAAGTCAAGGTAGGTCACTATCTTTGCGTCATTCGCAGCTCACAGTTTCGCTATCCGAGATCGGCACTCGGAGAAACGGGTATTTGGAATCGAGAATTCGAGAATCAGCTTCGAACCTCTCTACAGACTGGGACTGAACAGGCTATTTCCCGCTGATTCATTCAGTGCCGCTGCTCGGTATTCCCAACAAGACCGAGCACGGTAAACTTCATGATTATGATGTTAACGATGGTAATTGAGTTTGTCACCAGTCTTGCACAACCACAGCTGTTCTCCTGTATCCAAAGGATGAGCTTGAACAACCGAGTGTACGAGAAAAGAACAATCATAAATGATCAATGCTGTTGCTGTAATTCAATCTCATTTTCATCCTGTAAAGCCACAGTCAGCCACAATCTTCAAGCCCATGCATCCATCAAGTCAAGCTCTCGAAAATATGACGACAGATTGATCCAAGCTCCCTCTGCCTTCGGCAGTCCGACATTGCCGGGTCCAGGAGCTCTTTAACCCCAGTAACTGCCCCTCCTCTTCCATTTTTTTGACATCATCCACAAAGATTACCAACCGACTATATCAGACAGTCTCGTAAGTTTTATCTCTCTTCAATTATCCAGATTCTTCAGCAAGCACTTGTTCACTTTCTTCATCATCATCGATCTCGGCTTCATTCAATTAATTGATTCCATACTAATACCTTCAAAATAGCTTACACAATGGCTTCCGCTCTCCTTCGATCAACTCCCGCCCTCCGCGCTGGCCTGCGCGCCCGCTCTACTCCCCTCGCCGCAATGGCTACCACCAGCTTCGTCCGCGGCAAGGCCACTCTTCCCGACCTTCCTTGTACGTCCTCCCAATATGCAAACTCCAATTGCTAGCTGACCAATTGCCCCAGACGACTACGGCGCTCTTGAGCCTCACATCTCTGGTCAGATCATGGAGCTTCACCACTCCAAGCACCACCAGACCTACGTCACCGGCTTCAACAACGCTTCCGACGCTCTCGCCGAGGCCAACCACAAGGGCGACGCCAAGGCTGCTGCCGCTCAGGCTCCTCTTCTCAACTTCCACGGTGGTGGTCACGTCAACCACTCCCTCTTCTGGGAGAACCTTGCTCCCAACGGCAAGGGCGGTGGTGGTGAGCCCGAGGGTAAGCTCATGACTGCCATCAACGAGGACTTTGGTTCTTTCGATGCCTTCAAGAAGCAGACCAACGCTACCCTTGCTGGTATCCAGGGCTCCGGCTGGGCCTGGCTCGTCAAGGACAAGAACGCTGGCACTCTGTCCATCGTCACTCGACCTAACCAGGACCCCGTTACTGGCAACCTCGAGCCCCTCCTCGGAATTGACGCCTGGGAGCACGCCTACTACCTCCAGTACCAGAACCGCAAGGCTGAGTACTTCAGCGCCATCTGGGAGGTCATCAACTGGGGCACTGTTGCCAAGCGATTTGAGAAATAAATTGGTCCATAATAGCAAAGCGTGAAGCTTGAATGAGGATGAATGTCAAAATAGCGATTGGCTTTGCGCAACGATGTCGACGGATCATCGACCGGGCGCAAATTGTTTGTTTGTCAAGATACCGAGTGTATAGTACCATGAGATTCAATAAAAGAATCTTCGAAGAATAAATACACATAGTGACCCGAAACCTGGCATACCATGCCCCCAAAAAACCTCGACTTGCCGTGAGCACCCATTCATTACTGTTTGAAGGCCCCAAACTCCAGGGCATGCAAATCGCATACCGCACTCTTCCCGAAGAAATCAAGGCTGCTGGCATCTAGCGATGCCCTGGTAGGCCGCCAGCTCTGTCGGATACTCATCGACAAAGATCTCCTCGGCATATTCATACCAATCGCTGTTGCCCTCGCTGGTTCTCGCCTCAAAGAAGCGCGCGTACTCCCACCACACGGGATAGTGTCCTGCACAGTCCCAACCGAGGATCCATGTGATTGTGTGGTTGGAGACGACGATGTTTCTGGGGCAAAGGTCACCATGCGTGAGGACGCATGGATAGTCCCTGCGAAATTGCTTCACAAGAGCTTTACCCACCTGCTTGGGAACCGAGGAATACAGTGTGGATGTCAGCAGTGCCATGAACTCCTCCTGGCTTGGTCGAACCCTCACAGCGTAGTAGGTGTGGCTCGGGTGGTTGTCGACTATGAGACTGTATGGTCCCGCCTGGATCGACCCAAAGTTCCTGCTTGTAGCTTTGTCATTGGATCGCAACTTTTGAAGTATGTTGCGAAGCTGACGAGCGTACTGATATTTTTCGTGCCTGGACAGATTTGGCCAGACGTCCTCAAGCAGCTCACCAACGATGGTCTGCGAGATGTTTCCATCGGCCGAGCCTTGCGGAACCAGTGGAAGAGCTCGAGTGTGGGCAATGATAGAAAATTTCTCATGCTGCACCAGTCCCGCTTGGGAGATGCGAAACTCGTAAGTCTTGGGCTCGATCAAGTCGTCGTCCTTCTTCGGGAGACGCTGTAGAGTGAGGAACAGCTTTCGGTTACGGAGGAGGGATGTGAGGTATCGTGTGTGCTCGTCTGGTTGAGGAGCTGTACTAATGTCAGCGAATATTCCAGGGTCACTTGATTTGGCTCTTACCTGGACCAAGTGACTGAATGTCTGTGTAATAGCGCGAACTGAGCCTCGGCTTCTTTTCTTTCACATCCTCCTCCTGCTTGATCAGCATGCTTGAGGGACGCTTTGGCAGCCTAGCAAAGTTCACGGTCTTTCGCGGGCGCGAGAGGCTCACGTCTGACCTAAAAACAGAGGCCGCTCGCGAATCTTCGGGCTGCTGGGAGGCCCGAGAGATGCGCCGAGAAGGACCGCCCAATTCACTGCAGTTTGCACCAGATTTGAGAGGACCTTGCCGCCGCTCCCCCTCGATCTTGGGATCCGGTGGTGGTGACGGACTGGTTGTTCCTTGGGCGACCTGAGCAAGCATCTGCGCCCGAGCAGGATTCATGATATCGCCATTAACTGCAGGTTGATTTACAGGCTGGACTTCAAGCTGGGTAGGTTGAGTAGCAGGATGAGCAGCAGCAATCTCAGCTACAAGCTCAGCTGCAGATTGAGCTACAAGAGGAGTTGTAGGCTGAACAGGTTGAGCGGCAGGCTCAGGTGCAGGCTGAGGCTGGACAGCTCCATCCGATGGTGGAGGTGACATGATCGCTAGGTTGATGTGAAGGATGCGATCACTGCGACGTTTGAAAGAAAGAAGAAAGAAAGGGAAAGGAATGAATTCAGGTTCTGTTGCACCTGGAAACAACGAGTAGAAAGGAAAGAAGCGCGGCAAACAAACAACAGAAGTGAAAAGTAGAGGGTCTCAACAAAGAACCATGCAAGCAGAAAACATGGTTTTGGAGAGTTTGTTATGATGAGGAAGAGAGCTAGTGATTCGCAATCACTCCTTCCGTGGTGAGTCGCGGATGTTTTCTGCAGACGGGACGCAGCTGCCTTGCACCTGCCCGACAGTGACAACGCAAAACCCACTACATGGAAATTCTCCCACTACCTACAGAACCTCTTTGCCTAATACAGTGAGCAGACTGATGTTATCCAGGACTTCGTGCTGGAAACAAATATAGGAAATCATATACTACTACGGATAATCGCACATTACAGTGTAACGTCAATCAAGGATAGATGCATAAGTGATATTTTCTTTCATGAAACCATACTATATTCTTCAGTGAAGGTGACCAGAACCTGCCCAAAACTACCTGGCAGCAAGACATGTCATGCATGCATAAACTCTCTCAAGAACATGGAACGTTTTAATACTTCTTCGCAACAGCAAACATACGTGTCTACTCATCATGACCGTTCTCCTGCACCTTCTCCTCCTCCTTGCGCTGAGTGTAGTGACGAGGCAGACGGTTCTCGCCTTCGGTGTAGGGATATCCAGCTTCTTCACGAGCCATGTCGTTCACCCACTTCTCGTCACCACGAAGGCCAGGGTTAGTACCAAGCTCCTGCCACTTGGCAGCCAGGTAGAACCAGCCCAGGGCATTGCCGACAGTGCCAACCTCATCACTAACACCGTTCTTGGCCTCGCGAGACATCTTAGCATGGAGCTCGGTATCAGTGTACAAGTCCATGAGATGTCCGGCAACAGTCTTGTAGTCACCAGGGGTAACAAGATATCCATTGACCTTGTCCTTGACCTGAAGAGGAATACCACCTTCATTGGACACGATGACAGGGACACCCGCATGGAGAGCTTCGGAGACCTTGATCTCAAATCCTTCACGAGTTGACAGCTGGAGAATGACATGGGCGTTGGCAATGACCATGTTGAGAAGCTGGTCATTGGCGTCGAGACGCATGACGCTGACGTCGTCGAGGAGGTGAGGATAATGATCTTCCAGTTGAGTCATAGTCTGATCGAAGATAATGGCTCCGTCGGGGTCATCAATGGAACCGTTGCCGCAGCTGCATCAGTTAGTCAAGGAAATGTTTCGCTCACTCGAGTGACTTACACAACAAGCTGGGGAACATCAGTGATGTTAGCCTCATCGCAGCGGCGACGGAACTCTGCGTACGAGTCGATGACAGTAGGGATACCCTTGGCAGGATCGAATCGCGCGACCTGCGCGATGTATTTGCCTATAATATTGAGTCAGTCAGGCTTTTTGGAGAGGATCTAACATAGGCATACGGTTGGGCCAGTCAAGTTCGGTCATTCGTTGGTTTCTGCACTGCGTGTTGTAGATATGGGCATAGTAGCCAGTGTCCCACTTGTTCATGTGCTTGTTCAGGCCATCGATCCAGTCTGTGGTAGCAGGAAGGTAGACGACCTTCTCCTTGGGAACGGTATGAGGAACAAACTTGGGAATGGGGTGGCTGATGAACATGTCGGACTCTTTGATGTTGCTCCAGAGATAGTTCCAGATGTCAGCCTGAGGTGATCCTTCCTTGGCAACGAGATCACTTCGGATTTGGATATGAGATCTGTAAAGGACAGGGCGATTAGGAGTGAGTCTCTTGATCATGGGGATAAGTCCAGGCATCTGAGGATCATCAATCTGCACCATTGTTAGTCGCACATTTCCTTCACATCAGTCACCCGAAAAGATTTAGACTCACAAAAATGATATCGGCACCACCCTCCTCTGGGGGACGGAGGGGACCACCCTCAGAAAGCCAGTATCGCTTAGCATTGTCCTCAATCCAGTCTGTGATGGCACCTTTCTCTGCATCCGAAATTCGTTGGTCAGGGTGACTGACACCTTGAAGGATGTTGTGCTGGTTCTTGGTGATTCTGAAAACACCAGGTCGTGGCTTGGGAACTAAGAAATCCGGTCAATTGAGAGCGATGAGTTCTTGCTGTGCCTGAACATACCATACCAAGTCACGTCTACTCCCATGAGGCGACTGAGACGGACAAGAGCATGTCGCATGAGGGCAACACCACCGCCTTGTGGGGTAGCACTGAAGAAGGCGAGTTTGGTCTTCTTCTCACGCAGCTTGTTAGCGTAGAACTGTGTAGCGTTCCACGTGGCGCTGGAGCAGGTATCCTTGTGGTTTTGGAGGTTTGTAAGATGGACGCGGAATCCCGCATCTGTCTGAACGATACCTCGGTAGCCGACCTGAAGATGCGGTGTGAGAGAGGGCCCGAAGTTTCTAATGTATGCGGTCAGTAGTCACTCAATGACAGTGATTGATGGTGACTCACAGAATACACTTGCGAGCCATGGAATCGGCTTGCTCATCGACGCGCTTGACATCCCAGAAGTTCTTCTCCTTCGCCTCATGGTCAGGTCTAAGGACCACAGGGACAATATCCAGATCCAGCCAGAGACGCGAGCACAGAGAAGGGCTCATATACTTGAGCGTGACAGGGAGACCGGCTCCAATGAACTTGACAAAGTTGTCATGCTCGTAAGCCTCGACCTCAGTGATGATGTGATCCGCAATGAGATCCTGTCCCTCACGCATCTCTTCATCGAGAGAGATGTGCTTGATAGAGAAGTCATTGAGATAGACAGTGTCGTGAATGGCAAGCGCAATAACGGCAGTATGGTCATCGGCGAAGACGGCAGAGATACCGAGGTACAAGGTCTGTAATTGAGTTGTGTTAGTCGTTGCTGAAGAAGTCTAAAAGATCGACAATGGATCCCATGCAGGGATCATGAACAATTGAAGTTGCTATGACGCAAGGTGTCATGACATAGCAGACATGATATGGGAAAGTAGAATAACATGAAAAAATAGAGATCTCACCTGAAGAGGAGCATTAACATGGCCATCCTTCTCGACCATAAGGCTCATCTGCCTCTTGCGGTGCGAGGTGGCGCCCGTGGAAAACTTGCGGGTAGGCTTGTTGGAACTCATGATGGCGGTTGCTCGCAAGAATTGGCGGGGTAATAAAAAAGATGGAGGGGTAATGGATTATCGACGAGTTGAAACGAAACGACGATCTCTCTTGAAGGTGAAGAGAGAGTCAAAGTCCACAATGTAGGTAGAGCAGAGGGATGTTGAAAGGATGAGAAAAAGAGAAAGGAATTGCAGTCGAGAGGCAAGTTATACCTGCCTTGGAACACCACCCCCTTGATCAGGTCAGACAAGTCAAAAGGCAGGGACGAGGGTGGAGGTACTTGGACGATGGTAGTAGCTCCTGCCCAGGTAGCAGAAAAATAACCTCTAAGGCTTAGGACGACAAAACTTTGTAGGCTAAGAGCCGTCCTGAATTCACGTAAAATGTACAAGTTATTTCGTTCCTTGTGCTCTCGACAGCCAATCTTTTTGGTACCCTGACGAGTAGACACAGACACAAGATGGGATGCTGGTAGGCTCTTGCCCCGTCAGCGCGGGTCTCTGCAGGAGGGGACCAGGGTCAATGTACTGTACTTGATGATATCTTGTAAGACAAGAGAAAAGGTGGCAGACCAAGTCGAGCCACAGGCTGGGAGCGGGGAGGGATACCGTGGAAGAACGTGGGGGAAACAGCCAGTTAAGGACGCGGTGACAAGGTGAGCAGACAGATAAATGTCAAGGTGAGGAGATGAGTGGCGTGCTGAAGATGGACAAAGCTTGGATCGTGATATCACGTTGACTTGTGTTTGGATGAGAGCCCGTATTCAGGAAGGCGATGAATCAAGCAATGGGTTGATCGACCAGGATTTGGGTGAGGAGAAAAGAGAAACACGATGACCAGTCAAGATTTTGGGTGGGAGGAAGGAGCAGCGGGCGTAGTGTAGGAAACTGCAACTGCAAGTGACACCTGCTGTTTGCTCAGGTGCGTCAAATGTGTATTAGTTGACGACACTTCCCTGGCAATATCTTATCTTGGTGTTTAACTGAGAGTAAGTTCCCTGTTATCAACTTTCACAAGTAATGAAATCGAATTATCAAAGCCGAAGAGCCCGGGATCACGGAAAGGGGGGGTCAGGCGAACGAGGGTGCAAGGTGAAGTGAGGTAATGAAGAAGGTGGTCTGATATGCGCTATGAGATCACCAGATTGTGTGAATCGGATCGTGAAACTGGGGTTTTGTTACAATTAACAAAGAAACGAAGCCGTTGCAATTGAAGCTCTTGTCGGGGATACAAATTAATAAATCTAGACGCCGCCAACGTACTTGATGCAGGTACGGCGTCACATTCGTGAGTGTAGCATGTGCTGGTGGAAGGTTTGGATGAAGTGACTGAGGTGAGGAGAAGAGGAAAGAGCGGGAAGATGAAATACGACGAGTGACATTTCTGAGCACAAGGAAGGTAGCAAGAGGGGGACCCTGAAGTCCTTCCAGCTTGTCCGAACCAGTCAAAGAAGGAAGCCACAGCATCATTGGTTCAGCTTCATTCATGTCGAGCTCAGCATTGAGTTGCTGTTGTGTAATAAAATAAACTCCAATCTAAGCTGTAACCCCTCCCTCCCTACGAGCTAGTGACAGGAACAGAAATCCAGGGTAAGCTCTTTTATTCCCCGGAGCTGTCGTGGAGATCATAGAGCTGTCAATTCAAGGAAGTACACTACTGTACGTGTTAGCGGCTGCCAATCCGAGGTACCCGAAGAATTGACTACAGTAGCGCAGCCGAACCCCGCGCTGGCGACATGATTGCGTGAGCTTTACCTGAGCTTGGAGCTTGGAAGATCGTCCCACAAAGTCTGGGGCAGGGTAGCTATGGGCGGGGTTCCTTCCCCGGTGGAAACTAGCCCCCAGTCCTTCATTCTTCAAGGCTCGGGGAAGACATCCATGAATTCATCCACCCAACTGGAATGGATCCTACACGATTGAATCTGTAATGGGACCGCGGTGAGCATGCAAGCTACTCCTTCTAACCATGATGCTTGAAAGCGTCTATTGTTTGCCTCGAGCCTGGAATACTGACTGACCTAGGAGACACAAGCCCTTTGTTTACCGGTGGAAGGAATGTCTGAAGCCGAAAGGGTCCTTCGACAATGAACCCTGCAGCACGAAGTCTTGTAAGACAATAGTCTTACAGACTTTAACAAACTCTTCACGGTCGATGTCAAGGATCTTCAACCCCAACTCAGCACTCCATCTCAACACGATTCTCACCATGACTCCTTCGACAACAATACCCTATTTAAGAATAGCCGCCTCACCGAATTTGCACGGCATCCGGTACAACCTTCGTACAGATCGTGGCTTGTGGAATCTTTCACCGTCTCGACGTTCGGTCAGCTGTCTTTCGACTCGTATGATGGCCACCAGTGTTCAGTCTCAAAGTCAATGGTGGCTTACGACTAGACCTACCGATATGTCCGTCATTCAATGCATCAAGGTTCCAGAGCATATATCAACAGACCTTGAATCTATGCGTTCCCTTGGTCACTGACCAGCGGTGAGCCTTTTGAGGTTTGATGCTGTGCTCATCACCCCACCATCGGCACTGTTGCATGTGCCTCGCAACCACCTCTATTGGATCTGTAGTTACTCTGGATGTGTTGCACCAGGTCACTCAACAGATCTAGGACGCGGACAGGCGAGTTTCCGGGCGCCGTGCAGCCACGAAATGCACTCCAACCCTCCAGTATCACTCAAAAGTCGACGAAGATTAAGCAGTGGAACAACTGGCGCGAACAATCGATGTACCGGTACCAACAGGTCCTCGAACCTTTTCTGGGATTGCTGGCTCATGATACCATACCCTCATACTTCACTCTATCATGGATCCATGGCCCTTACTCAGGTCTTTGACAGACGCGACCGGTGGCATGAGTATAGCCGCATGGACTTGATTGCATGGTCTACATCAACTATCCCGTGGTCTTGCATCGCTCAAGGATCGTGCAATCGCGCCTGTCACAATACTTCAACCGAAGAGCTCTACATCGGTCGCATGCGATGTCATCATTTACCGAAAACCGCCATTAGATATGAAGGAGATCATGGAGAGGGTGGGCAATCGTTGTAGGGAAAATACTCAAACGGCGGCCCAAAAATGCCAAGCTTCCCAATTGAGCAGAGGAGATCTCCCCACAAAAGGCATTCGTTATCAATCTCGAGATGATCTAACATCTCCACGCAGCCTAAGTAAGATTGGCCTGGAATCACCAGTCACGGGATGTGGATAGCGGCAACCAGGGTGGGCAACTTTGCTGGGCCGCGCGGCCCGCCGAAGAGGATGAGTCTTACTGATATGAGTGTATGAGCATCAGAACCTCTAGGACTTGCCATACAACTGAAGATAATCAGATGCCATAAGTGAAGATGGTACCCAAAGCTTCTTTCGGCGTTTTCTTGTCACTGTTTCTCCATATCGCAAATGGACACGAAAATACAGAACGAATACAGCCAGACCATAAGCATGCGGAAGATCGAGCGCCCATGGTCCTGAATGCAATCCATTCTGCCGGCCGACTATTCGGATCAGCTCTTTATCACAATGGATTCGGCTTCTTTCCAGCTACTGTGCCGGCAGGCACTTTGTTCTATCATGGCGCCGAACGAAACGTAACGCCGACGGGGCCAGAGTGGTTGGCTTTCGATATTGAACATTCCGAAGCCTTTGCGATGTCCTATAGAACAAGACGTGGCAGAGGGCGTCACCCAATAGGTCCACCGGCCGATAAGCACAAATCTGACGAAGAGGAGGATCTACGCGAAGAAGAGTTCCGTGAGGAATTACGACGTCGCAACGAGCATAGCGCATCCAACGATGCTGATGCTACAAGAGACCACCCTGGTTATCTCGTTGACGATGACGACCCCGTAAACCATCGTGGCTATCTGCATATGTATCAAACAACTCGGGAACTCAACCTTCTTTTGCTTGACGGTATGAGTGCAGGCAAGACATACATGGGTACATTGGACTCTCAGGATCTCGTCCTTCGTGAGGGCAAGGGCAATGGCCGGAGCTTTGACGAATGGAACCGGGCTTCTGATCTGTGCAAGATAGCATCCGAATGGGGCTTGGATGGATTTGTGCGGATGGAGATTGGTGTGGAAATCATCAAATGTGACTTCAGCAACGGCTTGAATCTGGTCAACGTGATGCGCACAGAAATGCGCAATCGCACCATGAATAACCAGGACTTGTCCATGTTTCAATGGATCAGGGGGGTTGGAGAGCGATACGATGGTGTTGGAGGCGGGCGACTGCGGATCGACTTTTCTTCCATGGTGTCTGGCCTCTTCTTTCCCATCAACATCTCCAGCACAGATCCGGAGCGACCGGATCTTAAAAGGCTCGGCGCTGCAACATTGACTGAGCTTTTAGATATCAAGGCATATTTGAAGGATGTTTTGCACCAGCCTCGACGGTTCACCGTGGACTGGCAAGGTGTTGTTGATCTCATCGTGAGCCGGTACAGCAAGAGGATCGCGCTTATGGCATATGAGCCACTGCCATCTCGTCACTTTATTAATGAAGTTTTGGGTGCTACATCAACCTGGTTCAACGCACCGCCGTTGCCCGATGATATTTCCTTGGCAGAGCAAGAGAACACGAACCGAACTGCTGATGCCATTGAAGAATGCAGGAGACATTATCTGAGGCCAGCACACGTAATGAAGGGCAAATGGAGTGTTGAAGACGAGTTGATATATACATCTCTTGACACAGTTCTAAGCACGATCTGCAATACGCTGTATCTTGTCCGCGGTCGCCTACGAGAAGCGTCAACCGATCCATCTGAACTTACGAGTAAGGGAGACGGCGAGTCCAATGAGAGACTTGAAAAGGCGGTTACACATGGCCGATCCATGGTCCAGCAATTGATTAGCGAACTGGGATGGTCAACCTGGAAGAAACCACAGGCTTGTGCACCGGACGAATTGTCTACGATTGCGATGTGGCCGTTTGGGACGGAGGAGGATCATTGGCATCCTGGATGTCGCTCAATTGATGTCGTCCAACATCCCAATGGGACATACTGGGATCATCGACTCCCCAAGCCAGATGATAGAGATGATCTGAGATTTTAGCAGAGGTCCTAAGAGCTCATGGGACACGGGACGCGAGCCCCCGCGTCTTGGCCATGAGGCCATACAAGCCGTGGAGAAGTCGGCAGTGCTCGCATGCAATGATGACCAAGCTGAATTTGTATACCAAAGTGGGATGCGGGATGAAACGAATAGCGTCAATTATAATATATTGCTCAAGTCACAAGGGACACAATATGGAATCATATCATGAACCTTGCTCCACCCGGATCCAGCTGTCAAAATACGTAACGACATTTCCAGGTTGGTGATGATTATCAATCTTGCAGCAATGATTCGCGCGGTGATATTCCGCTACCTGTACGACTTTAAGTTAACGTTGAATTTGGCAAACAAATGAAGTCAGATGTCATGATTCTTGACTCTTCCGTTACAGCCGCAAGACCCGTTCCGATTATCCTCGACCCGTTCCGATCTCATCCGAAGCTTATTTCGAGATGTCAGCCCACTCTTTGTCACAACATTGCTTGTCCCAAACTCGTGGCATCGAAAATTTAAAGATGATAGATGGCATTTCCGCTTCTCCGCTGAAGGTAGAATATTCTTGGCCATGCAATTGATGTTTGGGTCAGTTATTCATGAGGGTCCTGTCCCGCGATAGATCGTCTATCCAATCAAAATGTGTGTCTTGGTAAAATATTACGCACAAGAATGTCTTCTGGTGACTTATACGCAAGCAGCGGGGCAGATACCTAGAGCCTGGATACACATCAGAACCTTGCGTTGCAGTTCCCATCAGCTTGGATCCGAATCGGATGAAACATATTAACAAGAACAGCATCTACAAAAATGTAGACCCAAAAAAAGAAGCATCTCGGCGCCAATCCCCGCCGTACAACCGTTAGTGTCCCGCGGAGATGCTCTAGTCAATACCCATCAGACCACCGTCGGTGATCCAGGAAACCCACTGTATCAGGGACCATGAGCTATTGTTTCTGTCGCTTTCGCATCGCATGATGTTTATTGTCCTGAGAGTCATGGAGGACGAGAATAACAAAATGTTGTTTCTCCGCGCCTCGATGTCTTCTCCGGGACTTGATATAAAGAGTCGGGGCTGGATCCTACAGAGCCACTATTTTCAGCATCAGTCTATCAATAAGACGCAATTGACACTTCAAGTCTTACAATACTCCATCTCCTAGCAGACTTATCATACAGATAATACATCATGGCTCTCACCGCAGCACAAGTAGCCATTGTCAAGAGCACAGCTCCCATCCTCAAGGAGCATGGCAAGACCATCACCACCACATTCTACCGCAACATGCTCGGCGCTCATCCTGAGCTCAAGAACTACTTCTCTCTTCGCAACCAACAGACCGGCGCTCAGCAAGCTGCCCTCGCCAACTCCGTCCTCGCCTACGCCACATATATCGACGACCTCGGAAAGCTTTCTCACGCTGTTGAACGTATTGCTCAGAAGCACGTCTCGCTCTTCATCAAGGCTGAGCACTACCCCATCGTCGGCACGCATCTCATCGGTGCCATTGGCGAGGTTCTCGGTTCTGCTTTGACGAATGAGATCAAGGAAGCTTGGGTTGCTGCGTATGGCCAGCTCGCTGATATCTTTATTCAGCGCGAGGGTCAACTTTACGATGCGGCTGGGGAGTGGAACTCATGGCGCAAGTTCAAGATCACCAAGAAGGAGGCTGAGAACGACTCTGTTACAAGCTTTTATCTTGAGCCTATGGACGGCAAGCCTCTTCCCAGGTTCCTCCCCGGACAGTATGTCAGCTTGCAGATTCCCATTCCTGAACTTGACGGCCTTCTCCAAAGCCGTCAGTTCAGTCTGAGCGAGGCTCCTGGCACCAACCACTACCGCATCAGCGTCAAGCTTCAGGGTCCTGAGGAAGAACCCTCCATTGAGGATCTCGCTGCTGGCAAGATTGCCGGTCTTGTCTCCACCAGACTTCACAAGCGATACAACGTCGGCGACGAGGTCGAGCTGAGCCCTCCTGCTGGAGAATTCTTCCTCAACCCTACCGATGCCTCAGCCGCCAAGAAGCCTCTCGTTCTTCTCTCCGCCGGCGTCGGCGCCACCCCTCTCGTCTCCATCCTCGACTCAGTACTCTCATCAGAGACCGCCTCGCGACCCATCACCTGGATCCACGGAGCTCGTTACTCAGGCTCAACCTGCTTCGTGCCCCATGTTCTCGACTCGGCTAAGAAGCACGACAACATCACTGCCAAGATCTTCCTCGAGGACGTCAAGGAGGGCGATCAATACGATTTCAAGGGTGAGATCGATCTTGCTCGTCTTCAGAAGGATAAGCTTCTTGCGCTTGATAGCTCTGATGCGGAGTACTTTATCTGCGGTCCTGAGGACTGGATGGTCAAGGTTAGGGCGTTCCTTGAGGAGAATGGTGTTCCTCGTGAGCGCCAGCACCTCGAGCTGTTCAAGACCGGTGATGTTTAAGATGCTTGCACTGCAAGAAAAGGTGTAATTGTACGATATGGAATTGCGAGATGGGTTGTTTAGCATATGGAGGGCGTTGGGATGGATTGCTGTACAGATTATGAGATTGTATTATGCTTGAACCTTGAGAGTCAATAGACTACATATTAGATACCAAATACTCAAAAAGAACTCTTTTCTTCTTTTACTAACAATTATCTCAGAATAGTAGCCAGCGAAAAGTTTCGCGACTGTTCGTATCAGTGAGTGGGTTGAGCGAATCTAACAGCGACTTTCCTCAATGCACATAGCAAATCTATCACGTAGTTAAACGAATCTGAAGTGTGATCGACTGTTTGGATTAATGCTGTGTCGAAAGAACAAAAGAGCGACTTGGTGTCACAACCGCCTTGCTATTCATTATGTGAGCACATATACAGGGTAGTCAGCTTCCACCAGCCTTATACCCACCAAAACATCCACGTATGACATGAAGATCAGCCATCTCATCTCATCCATCAACTACCGACTCACACAAATCACACTACATCTAGAGTCACAACAATCACACCGCGTGGGTAACACAGTCACACAAAAACACCACAGAATGGGCTCCTCAGACATCCCACCCCCCTCAGCACCGACATGGCTCGTCCCAGCCTCAACAGCCTGCCTCTCAGTCGGCATAACCTTCTGGCTTTGGGCCTACATCCTCATGGTCCGCCGCAGTCTCGCAACTCACGCCACACCCGCACCTCTTCTCGCCCTGGGTCTCAACCTCGCATGGGAAGTCGTCTACACATTCGGCGTATGCGAAGCACCCATCGAAACATTCGGCTTCACATGCTGGCTCCTCCTCGACATACCCGTCCTGTACGCCACGCTCAAGACAGCGCCTAGATCATTCGCCTCTGCGCCGCTTATCGCGCGTAATGTACCGCTACTGCTGATTATAGTGTTCATCGCGGGGCTGGTGGGTAATGGCACGTTTGTTTGGTGGTGGCTCAAGGAGCCGCATCGTGGGTATGGGATTAAATGGGGCAAGACGTGGAAGGGTCTTGAGGCGAGGGATACTACTGAGTTGGCGTTCTGGTCGGCTGGTGTGGCGCAGATGATATTCAGTGTATCTGCCTTGGCTATGCTTCTTCAACGCGGTCACTCTGGCGGTCAGAGCTATGCAATCTGGTGAGTGATTCTTTCTCTTCCATATGCACCAGGGGCGTGTTTTTTGCTCTATCATATTCCCAAGTGTTTGGAAAATTGCTGCAGATTGCGTATCAGGTGGAAGCGGTCTATTGAAGCACGACCACGACAAGCAGACCCGACAGTTTGGGTTGCCAGTAGGATTTACATCCGCCTTTTACCTCGTGACGTGAAAACGCAATTGGGCAGCAAGCAAGCTGACATTCATGCCTCCAGGTTCTGTCGCTTCGTAGGCACCGTCATGGGCCTCCCTGTTTCCTGCATCTTACTGTGGTGGTACTGGCCAGAAGCTCACGGTTTCGTCTTCCACCCTCTCGCCTTGTTCTTCGTTGGTACATCAGTACTGTGCGATCTGGCATATCCGTTCCTGTTGGCTTACGTTCGAACTACGGAACGGGTTCTACCCGATGGAAGTCTGATGGATGGGAGAAGACTAACGGAAGCGGAGAAGAAGCATCAGTAGGGCGGCAACGGGCGCTTCGCGGCTAAGCGAGGGAGGAAACATGAGCTAAAAAAGCAAATATGACCTTATATGCAGTCACTTTAAGTCAGGGTCACATCTTGGCAATGTTTGTGTTATGGATCGTCTATCACAACTGCTTGCTCCTCGAATGTTCATCACGGACAAAAATCTTCGTCTCCTTCAACCTCGCGCGGCCTTTAAATCTAAAGAGCGACTTCGTGAAGGCGTCTACCAACGGTTGATCAACCTGTGGCGCCCGCACAATGCAACGCCAGATCTGACTACCTCGGGATATTTGCTCTGCTATGACCGGTCTAGAGGGGGACCCAATAAGAGGGTGACGGGACGATCTAATAACCGCTTTAGTTAACTTGATATCGCGGCAATCTGCTGTCCATCGGTCAAGACATAGCGGCTAGGCACAACGTGATGAGCGCAGTATGCAGCCTTCCCGTAGCGTCACGGAGATGAGGCCAATCGAGCGTAGCTTTTTATGAGATGTGATAGCATCAACAGCTATCGTGAATACACGAGGGGTAAAGGAACGAACAAACACCCATCACATGACTATGAAACGATGTAGGCAAAAGCCAGGGTTCTTCTTTGTTTTCTCCAGATTGGACATGTAACGTTGACTCTTTTCTCCTTGATAAATGAGGAGAGCTGGTTAACTAGGATCTCGAGATATGGTCCAACCAACACACCAATAGCAGGCGAGAAAAAAGAGCAAACTGGGTGGACACTTGTCTCGCGATAACCCGATTCCTAGTAAAGAAAACGCATCGAGAGCGCATTGTGACCAATAGCGACTCAATCCAGTGTATTGGTAACGAAAGAGAAGTTGGCAACTCGCAGCATGAGTATGGCACGGGATCGTGATCAGCGTGATATAACTGCATTGTCGCATCCAGCATCGGCCGCTCATTATTCGTCATGTTTGCTTTTGCATGCTTGTTGTTGGTCGCGAGAATCCGAGACAATGAAGCGATATTTTTCGGGATATCACAATATAAGTTGACGAATGTTCCAAACTGTTACCTTTATGAGTGCTCCTGTTGGTCCATGGTTGTTTCAGTGCAGGGACGCTCTGTAAAACAATTGCACCAATAGACGCAACTCCTTTATAGAGGGACACCATATGGATGTCATGCCAAAGTCACATGGTCAAAGGCTTGTGCGGGTGCAAGCATCTCGAACAATGGGCTGGTTTCGATACGGTAGTAGGGGGTTTCCAGGGGGTGGTCACCGTGGAGTAAAAAGTGTCAGTGTCAAGAGCTTGCATCTTGTCCGCACAAGGTCATGATCACGTTTCGCATGACTGAAGAAAAGAAGAATTGATCTTCATTTTTGACAGCAAGTAAATAAATCTCCGTAGGTGTTTATCGAAATCCTGGTGAGGCCTTTTCTGGCAGAATAACATAACCGGGAAAAAGGGTGTCAAGCAAAGCAACCCAGACACGACACTTGTCGGTTGATAACTTGGTACAGTAATGTACTGTGTCTCTGGCATTCAATCACATCATGACCAGGTTTCAGTTCAGTTCCAGGGTCCTTTTGTTAAAATTTTCCGCAATGCATGTACACCGGTCGGCGAAAACACGCACGTCAAGACATTCTAGGCCGACAGATCTCGGTCTTGTGCATGGGAAATCGACCGAATGTGGAGAGATTGGAACGTTCTGAGATGAAAAAGCCTGTCAAATCAATCAGGGCCTTGAAATGAATGAAGGTGAAGGGTGTAGATATTGACTGCATGTCGACGGTTTAGGAAATAGGAGATGCTCCCGTTTGAAGGTCGAGTATGAAGGTACAGGATTATTATGCATCTACGCGGGTCTAATGCAGGTGTCATGTCATGTGCTGTGCAGAGCTAATGCAAATAACCGGCACTTGGGGGTCCTGTCCTGGCCTACGATCTTCTGGCGTCACGTCAGCGTGGAGCATAACTGTATCAAGCTATGCTGCCATCCCGACTTTGAAGCTGTCAACTGTACATACCCGGTTAAATAACTTAACTGCGATTCAATATTACTTATGATGCAACAGATACTCACTATACTCGTACTCAGGGTTCGAATCCTGAAAACTGTACTCATGTTGAGAAGGACGCTTTGATCTGACAAAGGCACCAACTCCAGCCTCTCATTTGCCACTTTGACATCAACCAGAGTCATTCTCAATCATGCACCCCCCTAACCAAGAGCCTCTTTGGATCCAAGACACGATTTACCTCCGCTAGACTCGAAGATCATCAGGTCCAGAACTTGAGAAGGACAAGGGAAACCCCTGGATAACCGGGCCTCCAATCCCTTGAAAGAAGACAACTGTACAGTACTGTATTTGCCTCTTGAGTCTTGACCAAGTATGTACTCCGTAATGTACTGTAAATCACCCCGTCACCGCTATTGAGGCACCGACAATTCCCTTGACATACCGAACACTTTCGGGATTTCTTCGTACGCAAACGAATGAAGCAGGTAGTCAGCGACCCTGTTTTCCATCCTCGCATGCTGGCTGGGTTGCTGCGTCTACAATTGGTCTCTCCAGACTTGGGGGAGGTGGCAGGGTTTCCATACCGGTGAGCCTTTTCTTGTGGGGTAGATGGCCTCATAGGCGGTTCTTGTTCATCTCCGCGTTGTTTTTTTGTTGCTGCAATTGGCTGTATGCACTGCCAGTGAGTGCGTGCATGCAGTCGATCCTGCAGCAGCCTTTCAATTACCACCCAAACGTATGATGAAGTGTACATGATGTGCCCGAGTATTAGGACACCACAAACTATGGGATGCAATGCAGTACATCTCATGCTCAATATCGGGCATTTAGAGGAACCTAACCTAACCGAACGTAATGGCTCATCGGGCGCATCATCCCACGTTGGCATGACCATGACAAGCACAGTCAGTCTCTCCAAACCTTTGTAAGCTTCGTTACCTTCCCATTATCATGATGACTCTCCGAACCACAAGTAAATTACCGTAGCATCTCGGTCAGAGTATCCATGATCTCCTCCGGCCCGAAGCCGTCTTACTGTCTACATTAGTTCTCCGTTCCCGAGAACCCGCCGTCCCCATCCTTGCCTGGCTATAGAATGCTGTATTTAATGTCAAAAAGACCGTTGACATGATGACACCCTCCCTACCGAAAAGGCACACGGCAAGCGAAATCCGGTGTTTCGCAATGGTAAATGCCTCGGCGCGGCTCTTGTAACGTCGAAGCGATGCGATTCACGGTCAGAACCGTATATCACACCGGATTGAGGGCCCTGCATGTGAAGGAGGAACGCTGCGTGACATGCATCGAGGCCTTTTTATTGCAAACAAGGTTGCCTTCTTCCTTTCATCTTATCTGGTATTTCTGATTAATCTCTCACAGAGATAAATTCGGAAGGCGCCTTTTTTCAAGGTGTGATCGGTCAAGATAAGGTGTGACTGTGACCGTTGACCTCCGATAAGCTAAGACTTGGCATGAGGGACCTTGACCTTCCCGCTCTGTCGAAGGATGTGTCTGGGGAATGGGGGTTCCATGTTTGGGGTCTATCATGACCCTTGATAAGTACTGAAGAAGGATGAGGCTGAAAGCTGAAGGAGAACCGGAGATGCAGTATTCGTAGGTCAAAGTGTAGGCGCACTTATCAACAGCCAGCCTTGTACCGCTCTACATGTAGACATGCCTGTATCTGCCCTTGTCTGTATAACTGCCTGTATACATACCTGTACCAGATACCTGGATCGACAGCGATAACAAGCACAACCTCTATCGCAAAGACGCATCTCTCCTTCATCATCTGATTCAACCGCCAAGTCTGCACCCCACGGTTCAATCGGTATCTGATTTCTTTATCGACGTCAACGTAAAGCAAACATTCAAGCCCTCATACGATCTGCCGATGTACACACCCTCAGCTGAAGCCTGAAGGACATTCTCGAATAAAAAGAGAAGGCGAAGACCGATGGCTTGAGCACGTGTTTGTCTCAGTTTCTTGTTCCGCTGGCAAGGATATCAACGCCGCTTTGTATTACAATCGAGGACATAAACGGCAGGTAAAAAAGATGAAAATGTCAGAGTTGCAGTTACAATTAGTGTAAGCAGTGGAATACTCCCATAGCCGCGCTTTGCGTATGAGCTTACATAGAGCAACAGCGCATAGACCCTCATGTTCTTACTCATCGTCATCATTCTCTTGGTTACACCAGCTAAAACAAAGACCATGACGCTGTACGTCCAAGCACACATGAAGCTTGTACTCGGAATGTCTTCCCCGTTTAGAGTATCTCGTGTCTTGTCTAAACTAGCCAGCCACAGTAAGGCTGTTAGCCTCAAACTCTGATGAACCGTTGCGATGCGAGGCGAGAAAAGAGAAAACTATTCAGTACTAGCTTCCGAATCATGACCAGGACAGAAGATTAAAAGCAAAGAGGATGTACGTAAATGAAGCATTTAATTTCCTTAAAGCCCTGTCTAAAATGTCTCAGTAGATGATCAAGAATGGCGCGTTATGAGTTCTGAGTAGACCAGCAGGGATACTGTTGAAGCGCCAGCGCGTTTATGGGCAAAACTGCCGGGAATGAAGATAGAAGCCACAGGTACAGGCGTTGATGGTGGGAGACAAGGTTTGCATGGGGACGGGTTCAACGTGGGGATTATCGTTGACTATAAACCTTAGAGAAGCGATCTGAGAGTCAATGAGAAAAGAGAAAAGAAAGCTTAGTGAAGCTTGAATGTTAGTATTCTGTACCTTGAGTGTGATATCTGCATCTATCGCAACACTTTTCCACTTTCCTTTTGGCGCTGTTGTGATGCACGTGTAGAAGCGAGACAATATCAACGGGTGCCTCTCGACCTGCAGTATACGTATCTCTAGATACCGAGGTTTTACGCTACAAGTTACTGTCAGTTATCGTACTGTATCACATTGAGTATCTGATATATCAAGTTCCATCCATTCCAATCACATGACGGAAACTCCATGGAATGTCTGTCCCCTGGTGACATTACGTCCATTGGATTTCCACTGTCCGGATATCAAATACCCGGCCGGCAATTCCCACGACAGCGGCCCGTAGCGTACGGGTTCTAACGATGCCACTACTCTCCTTTTGTTTTCCTGTTCCTCTTCTCTCTCTGCCTGCCTAGGTAGATGTTTGACTCGGAGCAGATATTCCTTTCTCCTTTGTTGGTCTGGTTCAACTTACACCGTTTCAGCGTCGATCTCCATTCTGCAAGGCGGGCTCGCAAGAACCCGGATGATCGTCGTACTGTAGCATCGCCCGGCCGGCAAGTACTAGTAGTCGGGTCGGGTCTGATCATTTCGTACATGACCAAATACTTGGCAAAGTCAAGATCATCACCAAGTGCCGAGATCTTCCCTCTCGCCAATTCACTGGAATGGAATGTCTCTCGCTAATATGTATAGTATGTTCAAACAAGTTTCTTTCAATTCAAGAGCGGTCTAAGTAGTAGTAGTGATATTTCCCTGCGCCAAACAATATGCAAACAAAAACTATCCTTTCTTTTCCCTCCAAGGTAGGTAGTTTTCTGGCTGTAATCTGTTGTAAAGGATAGGTGGTTGACACAATTAAAACAAACGCCCATTGTTCCTGTTTCCTTTGTCCCTTCCCCCTCCCGTGATATCTTTGAAGAAGAGTAGAAAATGTTGTCTTTCCCATGAATGCCCGGTTATTTCCCATCCTAATATTTCCTTCCATCCAATGCATGTTGTGTAAAAATGAATGATTCAAAACAGCGCCGATAAATAATAAAAAATAATAATGACAAGACTCCCCTCTTTGCGCCCGATGTGGTTGGTTTCTCTCGTGTCTGTCTGGTTGCTTTGCTATCAATCACCAAGGTTTCGGTTCTGATGCGCGTGGTCATCAGACCTCCTTGTCGTGCAGGACGATCAAAAGTAGCGTCCTTGTTTGAGGGTGGTGATTGGAGATGGTGGCGCCCAAGTGAATGCAATGCGTGTTGCATACACTGGACATGTAGGATGTAATCAATCAGACTGTGGTTGATTGATTTATCCCATCCAGTTGAATCCAAAGAGTGAGATTTGAGGTCCGAGGTCTGAGCTCCCCTGTAATACAGTTGAGGTTCAGTGGAGGTGGCGACTGTAGTGCACCTCACCTGCACCCTGTGAGCTGTCGGGTCGCAGTTGGATCGACGCCCGACCTGGGTCAACCCTCCTAAAAAAGGTACCAGTCCAGTATCACCCCCACTTCTCTCGGTGACTACCACATCGGCCAAAGAAATAGGTTTGCACCCAAGAGCCGAAATAATTCTTTTCCCGTTCCAATAATAAAATAGTAATGCTGTGCTTTCCTGCGCCTGTTGTTTCAAGGTATCTGTTGTTTGCAATCAAATAAAATAGACTTTTTTGTTGGTTTTTTGGTGTTGTATTCGTTGATTCGTTGGTCTTGGTTCCTTTTCCCACGTTAAAAGTCCAAGTGGGGTTGATGTCTCACTTGAGTCGACCATCCAGCACGTCTTTTAACTTGCAGATGAACCGACTCGTGTAGTGTAGACGTTAACACAGACAAGACAGGAATATATCCTGTCTCACCTAATCGGTTTTTTCGTATACGTATGCGGCGGCAGATGAATGCGAGAGTATCCGTACTGTCGCCTCATTGGATATGGCAGGTCGGCTGCCGACATATCGGGGACTCGACATGGACCTGCGGAACGCTTCGTTCGTTCTCATTGTGCGCGGAGCTGAGGAGAGTAGGACATGCGTGACTCGGGACGCTGGATGAGCTTTGCCCAAGGGTGGTTGCTTGGTTGTTGGCGTTCTCGGCAGGCAGCTAGATAATTAATTAGTAAAAAGCACTCTAAATAAACTTGGTCTTGCAGCCAGGTGGATAAGTTATCTCAAAACATACCACAAATGTCGTCACCCCTGTTGATCAAAAACCGTTAGTAAAAAGGAACTGGTGGATAAGATAAGATGCTTGGGTTTAGTTTGACTCACCAGTATTGCTTGCTCACAATGGTGGGCGGACATCGACGTTCAGTCTCGATGTACTTGGGACACCATGATTCTACCAAGTGGTAGTGGTGTTGGCAGCTGAGTTCCTTCTATAAGATTATTGTATTAGTATCCATCACCCATCATCACGGTGCCCATAGGCTCATGATATACCACTTACGTAGATATAGTTGCACATTGTGAAGAGTGGACCAAGGGCGTCTCGATTCTAGTAAATCGGCGGTCGAGGTATGTGCAAACGAGTTGGGTGTCGAAAGAATATTCCTTCGATCCAAATTTCCCTTCAATATATAGTCGAAAGTCTGTTGTATCAAGTGGTGATGATAGAGTAGAGTAGAGTATGTTGGTGGATAACAAGAGCGGCGGGAGAGAAGGTTAGGTTTAGTATAGTATAGATGGCAGTACTTGTATGGAGAAGGGAAAGAATGATTGATACACGGCTGTAACGTCGACGTCAAAACAGCCTCGAGGGAAGGTCAAGAGTATTTAAAGACAAGACAAGATGGACCCAAAACAACGGAACAGAAGCTAGTTAGTAAATCCCTACGGACGGGGATCCATGGGCTGGGCTGAAGGTTGTTTATTATAAGTCCCAGTACCAGTCACAGACGCAGTCCCAGAGAAAAAGAGCCCTTCCCAGTTCAGTTCAGTCCCCTTCTCATAGCCAAAGAACCCCTGTTGACAAGACCAGACACCCATCTGTAGACCGGTACGTAGGGGGGAGGGGGGTGTGTGAATGGGAAAGAATTTTGGATGGTGGCACTGGTTCCGAGAAACAAGGGGGTCTGGGGTTTTGGTTTTGGGAGCTGAAGAGCGGGAGGGAGGGCGTGTAGCATGTCTATGCATCTATCGAGGGTGTGAAGTTTTGAACTACCGGGGTGTTTGCTCTCTCATGTCTTAATCTAAGGCGAGCAAGACAACAAGGGCAGAGCAGAGAAAAAAAAAAGTCCCCCCTCTACCCTCTCGAAGCCGCTACAGTTTAGTACGGGGGCAACACAGACCAGCGTACGAGCCCTTCAACCCTTCGGCGACGGCGAAGTGAGGATGAATATAGTGGTCTAATCACGGAGCAAAACGAGCAGAGAAGCAAAATGGAAGGAAAAAGGAATGATGCAAAAGACCCTGAATCTATCTGACTGACTCACCGAGCCATGACCGAAGAGAGGGCAGAGCACTGTTGCGCAAGAGGTCTGATGCTATTCGCAGATTTGTGTTATATTAAACTTTTTTGTTTTTGTTACATGTTATGTTGCTCCTCTCTCTCACCCACCGCCGGCATATCTGCTGGCGAGTAAGTTGGCGTTGCGTTGCGTTGCTTGCGTGCTGTCTTGTGCATTAACGAGAACAGCACGAAACAACGCTCGTGAACTTGGACCCTTTCCCCCACCACCGCAGCAACATATATCAGACAACAACAGAGACATCCATAGATCCAATATGATATTTCCTCGTATCAATACCGCCGGCAGTTACTATACCCTTACCTTGATGGGCGGAAACCAAACTCATGTATCAGGTTACAGCACATACATACATACGTGCAAATTTGAAGCTATTCCCTCTTTTGCATACCGCAGAGACAAAACAAGGCTCACGTACAGCAAGATTGGGTACTCACCGACAAGACTTTTGTTCACCTGGTGGACTGAAGGGATTCTTTGCATCTCCACAGGGCTAAGCGCTGCCCGCCAGACCGCGCCCTCGCGAATGCCGGTGAGACAAGTCCAGTTTAAGAGGGACCCTTGGTTCAAGAGAATAATGTATCTTATCCGCCTCGTTGAAAGAGCAAGGTAAGAGATATCCACAACGGTAGAGAGAGACCGCCTCAAATATTCTACTGCGGCGCTTACTTGAATTATTCTATCCTGTACCGGATCCGTATGTAGACGAATATTTCTGATTGGGGAGATGCCATGGGCGGGCCGATGGCACGTGGAAGCCTCAAAAGAGAGGCCCCCCTCTTCCCTCTCTCCCCTAAAGCTAGGCCTGGTCTAGGTACAGTTACCGTAGCCGTCCACTGAGTGTTCTGTTCCCCCCGTGTGATCAGCTAAGCTAGCATCCAATCCCGCCCAAAAATTCCCACAACGGTTCCGCTTGGAATCACCGTTTATTGAGATTGATTGCTTTTTGGGGTCTATGTGTACTAGTCATGACACAAGATAAATATGATATACTCGTCTAAGGAGTCATTCGTGTCATGATCTACCGCCTGCCGGTGCATCATTTTTGCTTTTTTTTCAACGAGGGTTCGTCATGATCTACTGGATGAGCAATACTGTCTCCATCAGATAAGTCGAGTCAGGATATCTCACTCAGGCCTGAGCCTGGTCTGGCCTGAGCCTGGCCAAACCCATGGAACGTCAATGCACTGCACGTACTGCACATCAACGCCGGAGCGAAATGGAAAGATTTTCTTGACCTGTGCTTGTGCTTGTGCTGTCTCTCTTGCTCGCATCTCTAGCACCTGCATCAGCGGTCAGACGCACGGTTCATAGGTAGGTGTCACTGTTACTGTTACCCTTCCTTCAATCATGACATGACATCTTCATACTACAGACTCATATTAGACAAGAGACAGTCTGACCCACCGTGTTCCATGATTTCCCTTTCCCTCCGTTCTAGACGTTCAATCATCCATGAAAGAGAATATTACGCTTGGACAGTTGACGCCATTGCCCACACCTTCATGTCATGGCCCCCCCTGGTTAATAAAACACACATCCCATCCCACGCAAGTACCGTTCCCGTCTATGACTTTGACACGCAGCACCACTGCCGAGGTCTTGTATCACAATTCGGAGGAATGACTTCTTTTTGGGACAGAAAGAGAAAAGACAGAGACTATCAGTCTATATGCATCGTTAGTCTCTATTCGAGCAAGGTTGAGACCGCTCATGCATTGCATAGCATTGGATCTCTCTTTTGCTCCACTGCACACGTGGTGGGATGCCGGTAGAGTTCCCAGTCCTAGTCTAGTCCTGTCCAGTGAATGATACCGTCTGGGCTGTCACTCTACCGAAACAGAGTCTCCGCTAGACGGGAGATGAGCTTCATCAAGATGAATGACGCTGGACAGGGCATGAGAACCAATAGAGCAGAGATCAAGTATTCGTAAAATCTAATGAGATGAGCTGTGTACCAAAATAACAATATGTACTGTCATCACCTGTCACTCCTCCGCATTTGCATACTTTCCTAAAGAGGAACCGGTCAATACGCTGGACGACAGCCTGAACGCGGGTCCTGTCTGCTATGCTACATCTCTTCCCTCTCCATCTGCATGCGCATGCAGTGCTTGCTGGCATAACAATACAGCCTGTAAAGAGACCACATTCCCACCAATTGATTGGGCGGCTAAAGGATATCCATGTCACCTTCAATACGTGCATAGTACATACATACAGCACACACCCATGTAGCCAATATCTCGATTCTACGATGGATGGCATGTCCTTTTCGACCACGGCTCCGATACAGTACTGGACCGTCATAACCTAAGCGACCGACCTGGTTTCAAAACTTTTTCTATCCCCATTCCCCCTTTTTTTGACAAGATGCGAAACTGCGTCATGGTTTAAAACTGCCGCTACACTAACTAGTTGAGGAAGAAAAAAGTCCTTCTGGAAGGATGGCCATAATTTCCACCACTCCCCACCGCCCGACGCGAAAAGAGCACACACCGCTATCCAATCAGCCCTGCTAAACCACATTCTGCTTCTTTCTCACGGTGCTGAGAGTTAGCTGTGCTTCTAATAGCTGGACCTGAACCTGGACCTGATCCAGTGGCGACTTGATGCAAGGGGATAGGCTTTACCGACTGGCTGGAAGGAGGCGTCATGGGCTGGAGACTTCGACAAGAGTTTAGAGTCTTGTTCCGGGCTCTAGGATAGTGTCCCCGTTGCAAGCGTCTTTACATGCTACCAGTAGACTTCAATATCCCATTAATTCGTATTAACTATACTACAAATGACGTCCACCGAGGTGTCATCTCATGTCTCCTTGGAAATGTCCCTGAGAAAAGTCTTTCAATTTCATCTTGATGAAGCCGTCACCAGTCCGTCAAGTCTCCAGGCTCATTCTCTGGTCTGAGAACCCCCTGGCCTCTGACGCCAACCCCTAGTTCCTGTCGCGTTGTTCTCTTGCAATTCACATCACTCGCCAAGCCCTTCCACAACAGGGGTTCAGCCAATCAACAACGTCCCAGCTTTCTTCTTTGGCGTTCCCAGGACGCGGGCTCGGGCCTCGGGATGTTCTGCTTCTGGTGCAGCGGGTGTGACAAGCCCCCAGCCTGTTTTGCCCTTTCCTTCCTTCTGTTCCGTTCCTGAAGTGCAGGTTGCCTCTTTTCTCTCTTTCTTTTCTTTTTGCGGCTTCTTTGGCCATAAACGATCACTGTGATGCAAGGGTCATGATGACGAGCATTCTGAAATCTGTGTTCAGAGACATTGTCTGGGATCTGGCAGTTGTGGTCATGAACCAACAGTCCAAACGCCAAACCGTTGACGAAATTGAAACTTAAAACTACAGCCCTGCTTTTGCTTGTTTGATTGGTGAACCTAAACATACGCTGTAATCTGCAGTTGATGTTACATGTGTCGTCGCATGCATTCCCATTGAAGATCTCGACGTGCGTCTTGTCCTCGCGCATTATTTCCCTTTTTTGCGGAGAGAATGCATACTTGTTCATATGATCCTTCTGTAACCCTTTGCGACGTGACCCAGACCGAAGACTACAAGACGTGTCAGTTGCGGCCATGTCTCGGAGGAGACTTTTTTTTTTTTTTTTT